>MU204191.1:11248207-11278735 GCA_017309775.1 Paedocypris sp. Pulau Singkep
TCTCTCTCTCTCTCTCTCTCTCTCTCTCTCTCTCTCTCTCTCTCTCTCTCTCTCTCTCTCTCTCTCCCACACGTTGTGTTTTTCACACCCCTCTTCGCTCTTTCTTTCCATCACTCTTTCTCTCTTACTCTTTTTCACTCTTTTTCTCTCTCTCTCCGATCTCTCTCACTGTATATCTCTCATCACATCTCTCTCACTACCATGGCTGTGTTTCTCTCTGGCGGTGTCTTTCTCTCTCCTCACATCATCCCTCCCTTCCTCCCTCAGACCGGTACAGCGTCACAGCTGAGCTGTGGTTGTCATGGAGACCCGTGACATCACCGTGGCGCTGGCTGCAGTCATTTGTTTTTGGTGCGTGAGGGGAGACGGAGGGAGAGGTCGTGATGATGCAGGGCTGTTGCCGGGGCAACCGCACTCCCGTGAATTCTGTTGAGCGCAGATGGGCAGCGGAGGTGCGTCGTGCCGAGGTTAAACCCGCGTGATCCTGCTCGTCCGTGCCCATATACGGCCACTCGCTCTCGCACCAAAATGCTAAAAAAAGAGAAAGACGAATGTTTCCAGACCAAACCCCTGGAGGAAATAACGTGGACGCCATCATGGGTTTAGAACACGTCCATCACGTGACCGCCTTTTCTAGCTCTACACGCGACTCTTCATTCCAGCTGCGTTTCAAGCCGGTTTCTTTTATTTGCCTGTATTTTTAGTTCCGGGGTCTCGCGCCGCTAGATTTAGCACGCTTCACCCTCCGAGGGAAAGATTCTAGGCCGCAGTATTTATAACCGATCTCACGCAGGATGTCAGCAGCTACGTTCCCATGGACACTAGTTATCACGCGCGGAATATCACGGGAGGCATCCATCAGAGCGGCCCAAACCCGATTATCTGATGCACGCAGACATCGTCCTGAAACGCTTTCTGCATCGGCTCTTCAGCCCGCGACGCTAGTCAGAAATAACACAGCTTTGTGATGGTGTCCTCCATGTTTATTTTAAAAATCTTGACTCATTAGGTCTTATTTTCAGGTAGGTCTTGATTTTGAGCAGTTTAACATTATATTTACGGGACTATAAGCTCCGCTTTTTTCAAACTCAGAACATGGGAAGTGCTTAAATTTAAAATATAAAAATATTTTTTAATTTACCTGAATAGCAGAAGCTAAGAAACTTTATTTGTGCAGCAACACTTAGCAGTGGCTGAATAACACTGGAAAAAATAAAAATAAATTCAATAAAATACATGGCAAAATCTCTGTCTGCGAGGGAAATAGTTCATGTGTGCGTGAAAACCAGAAAACGCCCATATATGGACATATTTTCAGGTTTTGCTAAAATAAGTAAAAGAAATGTTGTTGAGAGAAGTGTTTAGCAAGAATTATCGTTTTTTGGAAAGTCAGATCACCAAGAAAAAAATCAGGTGCTTATGTTCGCCTATTGATAGAATTTTTATTGGTGGGCGGAGCCACACTGCAACTGTCAGCAGATCTTAGTTTGTTAGGAAGAAGCCGCGTCTACGTATTTCTACGTGACACGAACCAATAAGAGAAAAGCGTGAGGGTTGATATAAACGCCGCAGTCACACGCATCAGTCATACGCAGCCACAGTGTCGCGTGATGGATTGTTGTACGTCTGTCCCGCTCCACTCATCAGAAATCTCTCTCTCTCTCTCTCTCCCTCTCTCTCTCTCTCTGTGTGTGTGTGGGTGTCACTCTCTCTTTCTCGCTCTTTCTCTCTTGTTATTTCTCTCTCACTCTCTCTCTGTCCTCTTTCCATTTTTCGTTTCTCTTTTGTCTTCTAGTCTCTCTTTCTCCCTCCTCTCTCTGTCTCTATCCCCATCATTCTCTCTTTCATTATATCTCTTCATGTGAGCAAGTCTTTCTCTCTCTCTCTCTCTCTCTCTCTCTCTCTCTCTCTCTCTCAATATTCACACACATACTCTCTCTGTTAGTGTCTACGGGTCTTTCTATCCTCTCTCTCTCTCTCTCTCTCTCTCTCTCCATTTTTCTTATCTCTCTTGTCTTCTCTAAAATCTCCCTTTTTTTCTCTGTCTCACTATCTCGCTCCCTCTCATTGTCTTTATCTCTTTCCATATGTGATGGACTCTCTCTTTGTGTCTCTATCTCTTTATTTCGCTCCTTTTTATTCTAGCTATCTGTCTCTCTCTCTCTCTCTCTCTCTCTCTCTCTCTCTCTCTCTCTCCCTCCCTCCCTCTCTCTCTTTCTCTCTCTCTCTCTCTCTCTCTCTCCCTCTCCCTCTCTCTCTCTCTCTCTCTCTCTCTGTATTGCCTGCATTGCTTTGCGTTAAGGTGGACGGCTGGTTTCTCAGGCTGTTGACAGTGGGACGCGTCAGAGATGTGGTCGTGTTAGATGTGATGGATTAGATCTGTGAGGTCTGATGTCGTCTGTCAGCGCCGTAATGAAGTGAAGACGGTGAAGACGAGCAGAAACAGAGCCGCACTTTCTCTCTCCGCCTGCCGTTCGTCTGTCTGTCTCCACCTCGCTGGATGTCTGATGCTCCTCTGATGTCACAAGCTTCACATTTTCATAATAGATGATGAAGCCCCTGAAGTAAAAATGGCAACGGATGCCACTGCTGGTCATCTCTGATGGCTGACCTTTGACCTCGGGCTCATACGTTCCCACTGTTTGTTTGTCGTTCTTCCCTGCTCCTCTGGGTTTCCTGTCCCGATATAGAACTGGAGAAAGTAAAGGTTGTGTTGTGTGTCCTGCCCTGTGATTGGTGGGCCACATGCATAGGGATAATGATGAGCAGTGGTGTGAAGTACTGGAGTAAATGGACATGTAAGTTTACTTAAGTATATTTGCTTTGTACTTGTACTGAGTATCAAAAATATAAGCAACTTTTACTCTCTACTTGGCTACATTTGTGACTGAGTATCTGTACTCTTTACTCCACTACATTTGAATGGATTTTTTTGAATCAATTATAATGTACATATGTATACATATTGTAAATTTACGAAATGTACAACAATTCCTGAAGTGTACTCAAGTACTTTACACCTCTGCTTGTTACATTGTGATATAGAACCTCATAAATAAACAGTTTTTTGAGCCCATGTAAAATACTCAAGTTTTATTTAAATTGAATACTTTATGACCTTTTTTCTTGTCCCAGATATAGTCCATTTCTGAAATGAGTATTGATAGGATTGTTGTGTAATTCTTTATTAGTAAAAGGTAGAGTTCCAAAAAGTGAACTTTGTAAGCTGTCGACGAAAAAGGGTCAGCCGGCAAATTTGGGTGGTATGACTGGAGGATGAAGATTGATGGAGATGGAAATGTGATTATATAATGATGATTTGTTTGTATCGATCAGCTGATTCCTGTGGTAATGGGAACAATTATTTATTTATTTATTTATTTTTTCAAAATCTCACTGGCAGCTGATTAGAATAATAAATCATAAACGTGAGAACAGAAGAGTAAAATCTCCCTATGATCATCACCCACAGGTCCTTAGGCTTGACCAGTCATTTAAGGTGTCCTGTCTTTCTACAGAAAAAGAGTCGTGAAGAGAGCGAGGGCGAGGGCAGCGGGGTGGAGATCCTGGAGAACCGGCCCTACACTGATGGTCCGGGTGGCACGGGCCAGTACACCCATAAGGTCTACCACATCGGCCAACACATCCCCAGCTGGTTCCGCTCCATTCTGCCCAAAGCGGCTCTTCGGGTGGAGGAGGAGTCCTGGAACGCGTACCCCTACACGCGCACGCGGTGAGTCAATCTACCCTATTTACACAAGTCAAATTCAAATACAAATTTTAATTGTCATATATACACATTATACATGGTACAACTTGCAATTACATGTATTTTTATAGCATTTAAACAAGCGGTGGGGTGGGGGGTGCATGCGAGAAATAGATACAATATAAAGATAAAAGACAATAACATCCAAAAAAAAAAAGATAGAAAGTAATTATAAACAGTAAGATAAAATAAGAGGAAAAATATGAAGATGAAAAACGGAGAAAAATACATTAAAATTAGCAAAATACGAAAAAGTGACTCAAGTGATCCGTATAAAGTGAAGATGTTAATAGTGTCAAATAACCGACTTCAAGTGACCCAGTACGGTACAGTGACTAAAGTAAGAACTCTTTTATTTTTCCCTATTTTAGAATCTTAAAAACTTGGGGAGTGCTTATAGTCAGACATGCATATATGCTTTTTTGGCTGAATAACAGAAATAGAAACGTTAACCACAATGCAACACTTAGCAGTGGCTAAATAACACTGGAAGAAAAAAATTTAAATTAAATACAATAATTTTGGGAACTCTGTTGTCTGTTTGTCTGCTACTGTGAAAATAGTAATATGCCCATATATGGACATACCAAGAGCCCCTCCTACTGGAGATATGCTAAAAAAAATTAGCGTTTAGATTTTTCAATATTTATTATTCATATTGTCTAGCTATTATTTTTGATCTATTATCTATTATTATAAGAAGTATTTAGCCAGATTTATAGGTTTCTGGAAAATCAGAAATCCAAGAAAATAAGGAGGTGCTTATGTTCGGCTAGTATGGGAATTTTTTAAAAATTCGGAAAAATCAGGGTGTGGTGCTTATATTCACACAATTACTGTATTTCCTGTACTCTGATTAGTTGCCACTTATTTGAGGCGTGTCTTACTGGTACTGCACCACACAACACCACATTTAAAACGTGGCAGTTCCAAAAAGTGGAATGAAACGTAACACAAATTCAAACAAACAGATTTATTCATAAAAACCAGACGCTACAGTTAAAATTGCTACGTCATGTACCGTGTGTGTGAAAGAGTGAGAGTGGAGAGTGTGTCTGTGTCTTTTGTGTGTTTTGAGTGTGTGTTGGACATTGGTTGACTGTGTGTGTGTGTGTGTGTGTTGACTTTACATCACTTTATCAGTGAAACCAGATTGTGACCTGAAGCTCTTGGGAAACGATGCTTAGGAAGTCTTTGACCAGAAGTTGACCTTGTTGACCTCTCTGTCCCGTAGCTACACGTGTCCTTTCGTCGAAAAGTTCTCCATCGACATCGAAACCTACTACAAGCCAGACACCGGCACCCAGAACGACGTCTTCAACCTCTCGTCTGCCGAGAAGAGACAGCGGGACATCGGTAGGTCTCCACCACCAGCGTAATCCTCCATTCACACATCAGCTCTGCGTCACACGCCGCCACATGAGATCCCCTGATGCATTGTGGGACAGGTGCCGGAGGCCGTGTGAAGCGCAGGCAGACAGATGCAGCTCTGCAGGGGAAGCGCCCTGTGAAGAGCGTTACGTAACTCGGCTCCTGCGTGAACGTGTGTCCTCCGCCGCCCCCTAGAGGCCGTCAGGATCACTGCAGCCTCACATTTATCAAGCTTTTATTACGCAGACATGAGACACTCATACTAAACCTTTTTGTCAACACACACGCACACACAAACTTGCTGATATTATATTAGTGTCAAATATTCTTTTTTACATATTATTTTACTTATTTTACTTGTTTTTTTGTTGCCGTGTAAGATGCTGAGGAAAAACTTTTTTGCTACAATTTTAATTGATTTAATGATTTTTTTTACTTTTTTTTGGTATTTTATTCAGAATCATTAACAGAACAATCATTATATCATGTAAATATTTGTAATTCTTCTAATTTTGATGATAATATGCAAAATCTCTGCATAATTAGACTTGCATCGGGATATCAGCAGGTTAACAAGTTAACAAACAAATGAAATGTTTTTAACCAAAAAGTAATGGCAAAGCACCCGCTACGTAGAATTTATTCAGAAAAATGGTATTTTGTTGATGATATACGATAAGAATCATCGTAAAATGTGCCCAGCATTTCACCTGTCCAAACAGCACAAGTCGCACAACGTTCAACAAAAAAAAGACAAACAAAAATGAGATGCAGTAAAAGTCCTTTAATAAATCGCACAAGCCAACGTTTTGCACTTTGTTGATAAAGATGAAACAGTTGCTGGATCCAACAATTTTACTTAATTGCTTTACAAAATCACATTTATTGTAATTTTGTAGCACAGTGACTTCTGTCATAATCCTCAAGATTTCAATGTTTATACGCAGATTTTTTTTTTTAATTTGACAATTGTTTGGTCTGGATTCCATCACGAGCATCGCGATTGTGTGTGAACTGACGGCACGAGACCTCATGAACGTGATTGTGCTCCACAGATCCCATCGACATTGTCAAAGACTTCATCCCTCCTCACGAATACCTGGCTGAGGAAGACCCCAAACTCTACAGGTCATACAAAACCCAGCGCGGACCCCTGGACGATGACTGGATCTCCGAGATCAACACCCACCCCGGCCGGATGCCCGTCATGTGTGCCTACAAGCTGTGTAAAGTGGAGTTCAGATACTGGGGGATGCAGACCAAGATCGAGCGCTTCATCCACGACGTGGGTACGTGACGATACTCAAACTCCCATAATGCATAGCTCTGGCTTTCTTATTGGTTCGTTGGCAGCTGTGACCGATTCGACTTTGTGAATTTTACTTTTACTTTCATGTGAAATGGTGGTTCAAAATTCAAGATCATCTGATTAAATTCCTCTTTAAAATACATTTTTGGGATTTACTTTTTACTTATCTATTTTTATCAAATGAACAATTATTGGGTTAAATTCCTCTTTAAAAATATTTTTGAGATTTACTCTTTTGTTATCTATTCTTTTAAAATAAAAGATTATTGTATTAAATTATTGTTTAAAAAATCTGTTTGGGTCTTACTCTAGTCTTAGCTATTCTTATCAAATTAAACATCATTTGAATAAATTCCTCAATAAAATATATTTTTGTGATTTACTCTTTTATCTATTCTCACCAAATGAAAGATCATTTGATTAAATTCCCTTTTAAAATATTTTTAGGACCTACTCTTGTCTCAGCTATTTTTCCCAAATGAAAGATTATTTGATTAAATTCCTCTTTAAAATATATTTTTGGTATTTACTCTTTTTAGCTATTTCTTCTCATTATTTTACTCTTATTTCTGTGACCTTCATGCTCTCTCTCTCTCTCTCTCTCTCTCTCTCTCTCTCTCTCTCTCTCTCTACCTATCCCACTCTTTTTATTTTTATTATTTACTGTCACTTTTTCATGTGCATTCTACTAAATGACTGATCCTGATTGGTTAGTTGCATTATAGCTCATAATGTGGGGAAGTGTGATGCGTATTACTCTCTGTGTGTGTGTGTGTGTGTGTGTGTGTGTGTGTGTGTGTGTGTGTGTGTGTTCACGATTTTAGCAATTCTTTACTCAGTAGATCATCAGCGAGTGCCGTATTCTGGCAGCTTGTTCTGATTTGGTGTTATCGTCAGTGAAGTAGAATAAAAGCGCTTAATGATTAACCTGGAGTTAATCAGCACAACGGCCTCCTACGAATCCATCTGTCTTTTTATATCCCTCCCACGAGCCCTTATCACTTTCATTAATGCCATATCAGTTTGTTTATGGTCTCCTTTCTCTGATTATTTGCCGGCAACTTGATTCCACTTCTCTTCTTCGAAGCGATTTTCAACCCTTTTTCTGGCTTACTTTTTTACCTAAGTCCTTTTAACAAAAAGGTATGTTATTACCGTATTTATGCGTATATAAGCACCACCTTTTTTTCCAGAAGCGTTTAAACTTGGGGAGTGCTTGTAGTTGCATGTTTAAAATATGCATTTTTAATAAGCATTTGCTTAAATATTCGCTTATATTCGCTTAAATATATTCAAAATGTACTTTTAGTTAAAATGGAAAAAAAAAAAAATGGCGGTGATGGTTTTCATCATGATAATGGTATGTAGTGTGTTTTTTTTTCCCGCACAACACTTGTCTGATTAACGCAATTATCTGAATAATAAAAATTTCAACTTTATTAATCCCTCAGTGGGCACACACAAACCCGGAGCAGTGGGCAGCCTCAATGTGCCGGATCAGTGTCTTGCCCAAGCAACCAGCCGGGGCATTTTGTAAAATATCAATGAAATGAATTGACCCCACAATTATTAATAACCGCAGGGTTCAAAGATTTATAGAATATAATGATGTTATCTAAATGACGGTCTTACAGTATGGGCTGCTCTCTGTGTTTCTGACCAGGGTTGAGGAAGGTGATGGTCCGAGCTCATCGTCAAGCGTGGTGCTGGCAGGACGAGTGGTACGGGCTGACCATGGAGGACATCCGGCAGCTGGAGCTGGAGACCCAGCTGGCCCTGGCTCAGAAGATGGCACAGTACAGCTGCAACGAGGAGGCTGGCGAGAACAACGGCACGGCCACCAGTCCAGAGAAAGAACACGAAGCCAAGGAGGCCATCAACGCTATGGAAGCGGAGGGAACGCCGAGGAGCAAGGGCGACACGCTGCAGGCCAGAGGAGAGCTGACCAAGCAGTGGTCCACCTCCTCCAGGTCCTCGCGCTCCTCAAAGAGAGGAGGTCAGTTTGTCCTCTGTGCTTCTGATTACAATACGTAGAAATAAATGTAGAAATGTTAGTGCGGTCAAAGTTAACGCGTTAACCGATGCATGTATTATCTACCAACAATGGACATAATTGCAACAATTTCTTTTTTTATTTCTTAAAAACGGTTTATGAATAAAACACAAGAAAGGTGTTTTATCTATAAACTGAAATTGAACATATGTATGCAGTCAATTTATGCTTATGTAAGTGTCTGTATAGATTTAAGTGCGTGGTTTTATACAAACAAAAGATTGTTTATTGTAAGGTATAAATCTGAATGATAATATATATTTAATATATTTTAATGTGTTTATATGTTTAACAGTGTCGACTTGTATAGTGGTCTCAGTGACAATATTCTGCCGTTCTCGTTTCCCGCAGGAAGTCCTTCACGACACAGTATTTCAGAATGGCGAATGCAGAGCATCGCGCGAGACTCCGAGGACAGCACTGACGACGAGTTCTTCGACGCTCACGGTAAACATCTACTACTTCCGACTAGCAGCAACGTTCCTGATGCTCCCTGTTTTTCCAGAGGATTTCTCGGACAACGAGGAGCTCTTCCCTAAGGAGATCACCAAGTGGAGCTCCAACGATTTGATGGACAAGATTGAGACTGCTGAGGCTGAGGAATCGCAAGGTACGCGGGAATTTTCGTAACAAATTTCTCAACAAAAACAAATTTCTCGTCACGTTAAACTTGTATGTTAAGCTTTAATGGTGAACTTGTTGAAAGGTTGTACTATTTATGTATCGTTTGCGCAAGATGCTCGACATATATAGACATTGCAAGTGGAATCTTAGCACCACCTGCTGGAGAAATACTCTGCTTCATTTAGAAATAATTTCTATAAATAAATAAATTACTCTTTATGAATAAATTACTACTCTAATTCATTTTAATTCATTCTTCAAGTAAAACAACATCATAATGAATAATAGGGACCAGTGTTAATTTTGACAAAGATTTTTAGTTTAGTTTTTGTCATGGTCTTTTGACCAAAACTCAGTTTTGTTTTAGTCCCGAATTAGTGATCTTCATTTTTTTAGTTAGTCTAATTTTAGTCGACTAAATCCCACACCATTTTAATTGACTAAATTACAGCATAGATTTAGTCAACAAAAATATATGTGAAATTATATGTTCGAAATGTTTGCGAACTTTACTACGTTTAAGAAATCTGAATACGTGGTTAACAATGAACGTATAAAATATATACAAATGACTTAAACGTTTATTTACGTTTAAATGAAAAACGTTTATTTTTTTTTATGAACTTCTCTTTCCATTAAAAATAAATGTATTCCCATGAAAACCCTCATCAAAGAGAAATATAAATACATTAAAATAAAATAAATTGCATCACTTTTACAAGTAACAAGTGGTTTTTATAATGCATTCTGACATATTTATGATTTATTGTGTATGTGCTTCCAGGTGACCTGTATCCGGACCCCGGGGTGGAGTTCAGCGGGACGGGGGTCTCAGGGCGGCTCACTGAGGTGCAGTTCTGTTTTAACCAGCGCAATAACGATCCGCTTATTAATGAAGCTGCAGACCAGCACCATTGATCTGACCTTCTGCACATGGAGCTGAAATTTCACTGGCTTTGTGCTGATGTGTATGAAAACAAGCTCATGCGGCAGGACTTTCACTCCTCATCAGCACCACACTGTCTTTTACAAATCTATACGACCTCTGGCCAAAATAAAAACCACTGGCTCAGGCAAAACCCATGTGGCTTGCAGTCATGAGGTCACGCTCTCAGTGTCCGAGATGAGCCGGATCGAGGACGTGAGGTCGTTATCAGCTCATTTTAACTCTGGTCCACAGAGAGTCGTTTCCCAGAGCAAGCGACGGCGTAATGGACGCAGACGCCCGAGAGTGAGTCTCTGTTCTGGTAGAGTACAGTTAGACTAATCCTTCCTTGTCCCAAACTGCAATTTCAACACAGTTTCTCTAACTTTTTACGTAGATGTTTTTAGTGTTAGTTTCTCAAGTTTGAAATGTTTTAGATCAGGGGTGCTCACAGATTTTTGGTTCGGGATCTACTTATTGAATGACCTAGTCAAAGCAATCTACCGGCTATAAAAACACAAATTATTATTTTGTTATATATATATATATATATATATATATATAACATTTTTGAAATACTTTTTGAAATGAGTTCTTTGGTGGATAATAATGTTGTCCTCAACTGTATTAGTTTGCTGTATATGGTTTGCTGTGTGTCATCTTCTGGTTTGAAACCGCAGGAAACACACGCTCTTCAGAGTAAAATCTTATTTTAGGTACTAAATTGTCTGATTTGATTGCAGACTTACACTTACAGAATCACTTTGTACTTGGTCCCGCTTTTCCACTAATTTCTATCCACTTTCTGACTCGCAAGCTTACTAGAGTTTTTAAACTTTGGTTCCGCCATTTTTTTTTTTCCAATGCCATGCGATCTACCCACAATGTCTTTCTATCTATGTAATGGGCACCCCTGTTTTAGAGATATAGATTTGTGAAGTAGATCCTTGTTTCTTCATTATGTTTTTTTTTTTTTTCAAACATCCAGCAACAGAGAAGTGAATGTATGACATTCATTTTTAACTTATACTTTGAATATGGTGAATATGCACAAGTATCGTGTTTACGCAAATTACTTTTTTCAAAATTAGTATTGTGAACCTGTGGATTTCATTCATTCAGTTTTTCCTAGAAATGCTTAGGCAGTTTTGGCATGGACTAGTTCGCTTGTAGAATGTCAGGTCATTCCGCTTATGATCGAGTCACAAGTTAAGTTTAAGGATTTAGCCAAAGGTTTTAGGTTTTTGGAAAGTCGGAACATGAAAATAAGCCATTAAAGATGCTTTTATTCGCTGGGTGCCTTTATTTGCATAAATGCGAAATTACCATTGGAGAAATAGTTTGCTCGAATGCAAATATGTCAGATTGATGGAAACGACCCGATGTGAGTCATTTATTATTAGTGTTGGTCAATAGAGTCCGTAGACACACACACACACACACACACACACACACACACACCCAGGACTTACCACAGCTTTGAATGGGTTCTACCACAGCGATGGACTGGTCATTCAAATCAGTGTAACATTGATAGATGAGCTACTATTTATATCCACACTGCGGACATGAGCTGGAAACTCTGAAAATAAACTGTTTAAATGCGTCTTTCAGGACTGTTCGACTCAGCATGGCCTGCAGACGTCCAAGATCCACGTCCTCGTGCTCGTCCTCCACGGTGGAAACATCCTGGACACGGGCAGCGGGGACCAGAACAGCAAACAGGGCGACGTCAACACCATAAACGACGCCTTCGACACCGTGATGCGAGTCCATTACCCCGCCGCACTGGGACGAATCGCCATTCGACTGGTACCGTGTCCGGCCGTGTGTGTGGAGGCGTTTTCTCTGGTGTCAAAGTAAGATCCAGTAACCGTACGTATAGTCTGTCATGTCTGAGTACAGTTACATGCAGTGAAGAAGTGAACGTGAAGAATTAAAGAATTTAGACACTTAGCAGTGGCTAAATAACACTGGGAGAAATCTGAAAATTTCACTTCAAATACGTGGCGAACTTTCTGTCAGTAAGGGATATACTGGATATATACTCTACTACATTTAGAAATACTATTTAGCAATTACTTTATGTATATCCTCCAATAGTAGCCCGGAGGATAGTATAATAGTATAATAAAAAAATGTGCTGTTTTATTGGTTTTATTGTTTTATCCTTGTTTCTTTGTGTGTTTTTATATAGAAAAGCACATTGGCCAAGATTTGTTGCTTTTAAGGTGCTTTATAAATAAAGCTGAATTGAATTGAAAATTATATTGAATATTGTTTTATTTAATATTATATTTTTTATTATTTTATATATGATATATATATAATATGAACTATTACTGTATATATGTATAAATAGATATTATATAAATATTTATATAAATAAATACAATATAATGTTATGTAATAGCATTATATATTACCTCTAGAATAACGTCTGCTTGCAGAAAGGACAGGCTACTAGTGGAAATAGGCTTTTAATTACTCGCGATGCGTTCACACCGGGCTCTTTATTGGAGACGGGCGTCTAAAAGTGACAGTTCAGTAATAGAAGATTTATTGAAGTAAAAGAGTCACAACATAGATTTGGTAAAAGGAGTAAAATAAGTATTGTTACATTTTCAGCCAGAATTTTTGGTTTCTGGAAAGTCAGAATGCCGAGTAAGTACTAGGTTAGGAAGTTTTATGAAGCTTTTAGTTGCGTAAATAAATGTATATAGATATAAATATAGTAAATATAGTATGTGCCAGAGACTGATGGTTTACTCCTGTTCGTGACGCAGCTTGAGTCCATACAGCTACGACGAGGGCTGTCTGTCCAACAGTCAGGATCACATCCCACTGGCCGCGCTGCCCCTGCTGGCCACCTCCGCCCCTCAGTACCAGGACGCCGTGGCCACTGTCATCGTACGAGCCAATCAGGTGTATGGAGACTTCATCCGCTCCCTTGAGGGGGCCACCTTCACCGGCCAGGTCAGATCTTCTCTCCACAGGCCTGTCTGTCTGTCTGTCTGTGGAATTGTCATTCTGTCTGTTTGTCTAGATGTCTGTTTTTATAACTTCCTTTTTTGTCTTTTCAATCGTCTGTTTGTATAGATGTCTGTACTATCTGTAACGATCTGTTTTTCTGTATAACTCCCTGTCTTTGTATCTTTGTATCGATTTGTCTGTTTAACTGTCAGTTTTTACTTTATTTTAATTTACACTTTTTGTTTTTTTTTTCTGTTTATTCTTCTCTACTTTAGTCGTTTAGCAGACTCTTTAACAATTTAACAATTTTTCAATTCAACAAATTCCTGCCTTGCCTGGGAATCGAGGGCTGAGCTACTGGGAAATCCAAAGTTTTTTTTCCGTATAACTGTCTGTTTCTCTGTCCATCTGTCTATGTATCTTTCTAGATGTTAGTCTGTATAACTGATGTCTCCGTCTGTTTGCACAGGTTTGCTTGATCGGAGACTGCGTGGGTGGAATTCTGGGCTTCGACGCTCTTTGTAGCAGCAACATCACGGTGTCCGAGAGTCAGAACAGCAGTCGGCGAGGCAGCATCGTCAGTGTGCAGGTGACTTCCTGTCTGTCAGAACTGTCTGTTTTAGCTAACACAGACACATGATAAAGCATCAGGTAACTAAGGGAGGAGCTGGGAGGACGAATGGACCGAGGTGTAAAGAGTACCTAAGAACCATACTTGAGTAAAAGTACGGATACTTTTATGTAAAAATGACTCCATTACCAGTTACAAGTCACCAATTCCAAGACGACTTGGGTAAAAGTCGTGAAGAATCCAATAAAAAAAAACTTAAATATTTTACTCCTACTAAATGTAGTCCTTAAAAACACCAAGAGATGTGAAAAGCAAGAAACTCTTTATTTATGAGGTTTTATTTCCTAATATAGAAATTATTTTTAACACCTCAATATTTCAAAATGGCAGAACAAAATCTATAAAAGAAAACAAAAAGTCAGTCTCAGTCAAACTCAAATGTGCAAAACGTGCATCAGCTAGTGCAGGGGTTCTCAACCTTTTTGACCTCGGGGCCCAAATTGTCCGAATCAAAGTGTCCCGCGGCCCATTAAAACACACATTATTTCAGCCAATCCAAATCATGATTTGTTGAATTTAATAACTATATGAAATACACAAAAATTTAGATAAATAAATAATATGATACACCAAGATCATCAGGAAAGCTGTAATCCTGCACACACAACACTGAATAAGGGAGTTGCTCTTATTACTTATACTTGCTCTTGCTTACTTATTACTAATCTAAAATATATATGTATACTTTAAAAAAAAACCACATGAAATGTAAATAAATTAAATTTAAATTCAGTAGTAATAAAAATACATTTAAATAAAAAATCAGGTTACATAATTAAAATGTGTCTACAGTGGCAGACAAAACCAAAATGCAAAAAATCTACATGAAAAAAAAACAAAATGAGGAAACAAAACTTAAATCAAATAAAATGATCTGCCAATCGGGTTAAAATTTCACTTTACAGTTCTTGTTTCAGACATTTCTGTGTCAAACATAATTTCTATTAAAAAAAAATGCTTATTTCAAGAAAATAGGACTAATTTTGACGATATTTACACTAAATTAAGACAGAGTAATCGTTCACACTTAATTCTAAGCTAGTAGGAAAAAGTAACAACATTTATTGTCTATTACAAGACAAATGTTAAGATTTTTTGGCTTTATTTTCGTTTCCTTTTTACATTTTCTTCACTTGCTATCTTCCCTTTTTAGTAGAAAGCTTTATTTTCTTTCCTTTCAAATTTTTCCTTAATTTTCTGAAAAAAAATTAAAAAATTGCAAGCGAAAAACGAAGATGTCAAGCTGTTTAAGCTAACGTTTGATATTTTTGCCATTAATATAAACGAATTGAAGTCGTAACTTTTATCTTCATTTGTTCGTTTTAAGAACGTCCTCCACCTTCAGTCAAAAGTCTGCCGCTACCGATGGCATTATTGGAGCGTGTTGACTCCTCAGCGCCATCTAGTGGTGGGGAGCTCATTGTTGTTCCGCGGACTTCGCGGCCCGCGATCGCGGTGAAAAAAATATTCTCGCGGCCCTCTAGGTGGCGCTCGCGGCCCAATTATGGGCCGCGGCCCAATGGTTGAGAATCACTGAGCTAGTGCACTTCGCTGGACTGATAAATAGCATCCTGTACCTTCAGCAACCTGCAGATGGCGATATCTCGTCTGCTCAAGAAATAGGAAAAAGATGCTGACTTGTCGCACATTATCACAATGTAACGAGTAACGATAAATGTCCATTCAAATGTAGTGGAGTAAAGAGTACCGACACTCAATCACTAATGTAGCCAAGTAGAGAGTAAAAGTGGCTTATATGATTGATACTCGGTACAAGCACAGTAGCCAAAAAACACTTAAGTAAAGAAGCAAAGTCCGTTTACTCAAGTACACCACTGCATAAGTATTCATGAATCTCATCCTGCACAGGACAACGACTTGCTGTCGCCCGGCATCATCATAAACAGCACTCACTGCACGGGTTCGGGTTCGGGTTTGTCTCTGGAGGGCAGCCGCCACCTCAGCCGCAGTAACATCGACATCCCGCGCTGCAGCGGCCCGGACGACCCCAAGAAACAGCTGCCCCGAAAGCGCAGCGACTCCTCCACCTACGAGCTGGACACCATCAAACAGCACCAGGCCTTTTTAACCAGGTGAGATCATGCAACACAACACAACAGTGAACACTCATACAACCAGTATTGAGTAAGTTACTTCTAAAAAGTAATGAATTACAGATTACTTTACAGTTTTGGATTGAAAGTACTTTTGTCATTACTGTGTCTGATAAGTAGATTAGATTAGATTCAACTTTATTGTCATTACACATGTATAAGTACAGGGCAACGAAATGCAGTTTATGTATAACCAGAAGTGCGTTAGCAGTAAGTGCCGCATATCGTTTATGAGGTGAAAATATACAGAATGTATATGTGCAGAGAAAATGTGAATTGGATACTATGAACATAAACTATATTTAAAGAATCCATGAATTGTCATCACCGGAGAATTTATGAATCTTATTTAAAGATGCTATGAACAGACACAGAGTATATATAGTATTATACACTGTATAGAAATTCACAGTTGGATATGTACGGGCTAGTGCAACTAATTGTGCAGATTAATTGTCATTTATACAGATTTATGCAGAAAAGTAATATAAAAAAGTAACACAAAATACAGCATAGCACACAAGTACCCAACAAGAGCAAAAACGCACAAAAGAAGGCAGCACAATCACACACACACACACACACACACACACACACACACACACACACACACAAGGACACAAACAGAAGAAACACACACATACTATTAAAAAGCATCATATCACACTTTATGTTGTGTGTGTGTGTGTGTGTGTGTGTGTGCGCAGCCTGCACTCCAGCGTCCTGCGGAATGACCCGGGCTCGCGGCGCTCCAGCAGCAGCACCATGCTGGAGGGAGGAGGCGTCCTGGGGAAGTTTGATTTCGAGGTGTCGGACTTCTTCCTGTTCGGCTCTCCGCTGGGTCTGGTTCTGGCTCTGAGGAAGACCGTCGTCCCTTCTCTGGATGGTGTGTCGCCCTCATCCCGTCTCTCACCGCGCTTTACTCACTCACCCCTGTCTCCCAGTGTCCCATCTGCGTCCGGCGTGCCAGCAGGTGTATAACCTGTTCCACCCCGCCGACCCCTCGGCCTCACGCCTGGAGCCTCTGCTGGAGAAGCGCTTCCACCTGCTGCCCCCCTTCAGTGTCCCGCGGTACCAGCGCTTCCCACTGGGAGACGGCCAGTCCACGCTGCTGGGTAAGAGCCCAACTCACCCGCTTCAGGAGAGGACAGGCTTATTGACTGATCTGTGGAAGGCAGGGGTCTCAAACATATGGCCCGCGGGCCGGATCCGGCCCCTAAAGAGGTTTGATCAGGCCCGCAGAATTAATTCTGATAATTATTTGCACTGTTTCATCAGGGTAGAACGCCGTATCACTGGGACAAACTGAAGACCTTGTTCTCTACTTCTCCGCTACATCCTTATTAGCCAAAATGTCGTTATCCAAACAGAGAAAAGTAGATAAAGAGTGTACAATTTTATAAGACAAATGGACCACGGTCAATTTATTTACAGAGATGTTTATAAGGAAATATGAGGTAATTAATGGAATGTTTTGTAGAAAGACAGTTCATTAAATTTCAATATGATCCCAATGTTCTTGTGCAACTTTACACCAAAACTTGATTTTTTGGTTGTTTATAGTGAACTATGGTATGATATTAATGGTCCGGCCCGCTTGACATCTCACTAGGCCGTATGTGGCCCACAATGTGAAATGAGTTTGACACCCCTTTTCTGTCCCATTGTATGTACCGTTATAAATATAAAATGTATATAATATTTCAAATGCCCGAATATAAGTACCCCCAATTTTAGAAGCTCGAGCTTGGGGTGCTTATATGAGGATATTTTAATTTTGCACATGCAACCGAATTTCAAATAAATAAATAACAAAAATATTCACCTGAATAACAAAAATACAGAAACCTTATCTACGCAGTGACACTTAGCATTGGCTAAATAACACTGGAGGAAATTAAATTAAATTAATTAAAATACAATAACCAGGGGACCTCTGTCTGTTTGTGACCGTGAAAACTGGAAAAGCCTCTCATACTGTATGGACATAGCAAGTGGACTCACAGCACCCCCAAGTGGAAATATACTCATACATTTAGAAATAATATGTACCGTTCTATTTTTTTTATCTATTATTCATGTAAAAGAGTCACAAGTTAGGTTTGTTAAAATAAGTATTCGTAAAAGAAGTATTTAGCCACATTTTAAGGTGTCTGGAAAGTCAGAACACCAAGACATTAAAGACAAGATTATGTTTGCATATTCATTACATTTCTATTTTGTGCCTGAAAAGTGAGGGCGTACTTATATACTGATTATTTGAATATATTCTGAGAATATATTCACGTTCATACGATATCCTGTCCATCATTGTCAAGCAGGTATTCATACAGTTTTAACGCATTAAAGCAGCTGAATTGGTTTTCCTGCATTGAACCCAGCATATAGTGTTTGATGTAGTCCAATATTATAATTTAAATATTCTCCAAAAAGGAGAATTTTGTTCATAAAAAGATTATTTTGATCATAAAAAGTATTTAGACTCAATGGAATATTTTGGTATTTGGTATATTTTGGTGTAGATGTGGGGGGGGGGGTGTTCTACGTATTATAGTAGACCAGTTTTCAAAAAATGTTGGGTAGTCTTGTTGACCCCTCCCACAGAGGAGGAGCCTTTTCAGCCCCGCCCAGCCCCTAAACTAAAATCAGCGATTGTAGCATATTTTTTTTTTGCAGTGAAGCCCAGCTTTTCTCATGGCTGCAGGTCTGATGTTGTGCTCTGTGTGGTTTGTGTCATTCCTGTCTGTTAGTTGTCTTTATTTTCTGTTTCTCTGTCTCTTTCCCTGTCGTGGCCTTCATGTCTTGACGTCCCTCATGTGGCAGTGGAAAGCCTGCAGAGTAACCCTCTCCTCCTGCTGGAGAGTGTGGGCAGTGCCGCCCAGCGCTGTCAGGATGGCATCAGCGAGACTTCCTTCCCCGTCCCTGTGCTCAACTGGCAAGCCATGCCGGCCCCCGCCGAGTGTGTGTAGCCATTTCTGGGTTGTTTTTTTTGAGTTCTGCATGGCTTGAGCGTGTGGTGTGTGTGTGCACTGTGCTCACATGATCAGTGTTGGTCTGCTCTGACGTTGATTGTCTAATGGCTGCCACTTTCACTCCGATCTTCTGGTCACTATGTTTGAATGTCCAGGTTTTATCACCACCACCACGAACCAAATATACCACCACTAACCGTTTGTTTCGAGAAAGCATTTATTTCGAGACCAATTTTAGTGATATTTTCTTGTAAAATGTATAGGTGTATATATATATATATATATATATATATGAATGTAAAGGAATATAAATGGATAATGGAATGTATATATATATATTAATGTGTATTATATATGTACAATATATACTCTATATTTGTATACATACCTATACACGTTTTTAATGAAGAAGTGTTACCACTTTATATAGTCTTTTTTTTCTTTTATTTTGATTTTATACAGATTATTTGATTTGTCAAATAAAAAGATAGCTTTTTGATATGTCCTTCAATTAATTATAGAAATAAAAAAGTTTTCAATATATAATGTGCTAGTAATTATTATTATTATTTAAATATAAAAATACAGTATAACATTTACTAATAAATGTAAACTAATAAAGAACAAATATCAACCTATAAATTCACTTTAAAGCTACTGAAACATTGTGAGTGAGAGGCAATATTTTCTTCTCTCTGTGTCTCGGTGTTTCTTGGCCTTCTTTTCCTTCTGTTCAATACACTTCTATAATAATAACAATCCTGTTCATAAACCTAGTAACCTGCCCAGCTGACAGATGATTACTACTGCAAAACTAGTAATTGTTACTCAAATGAGGCTGACGTGAAATTTGCATAATCAGACATTGGAGGATTTTGATGAACCACTTCACTTTATGTGACCATAGATTTTTCGTTTTTTAATATTTATCTTCAGTGTCATGTAAAGAAAAATACCACACTGGTAACATTGCTACTGAAATAGACCAAAATATGGATTTATGGTATTTGTAAAATGTCAAATATTTTTGTCTAAATCTGAACATCTACAAACGTTTAATGGCCTTGAGCTTTTTGTGGCCCACTGAAGGGTGAAGTGGTGAATTGATTTGAATTCATTATAATTTTTTATTTTCTCCTTAAATACCTAATTTTTCTTTGGTTTTTAAGCGAAAATTATCTAGAAGCATCACAGTTTTAGGCAGGTGACTAGGTTTTGGACCAGAGGGTCTCCGTGAGTTTGCGCTCTGTGTGTGAATAATGTAATAAAGGTGTTTTCTTTGGGCCTTGACAGCGGATGTGATGCATTCCCACGGCATCATGTTCTCCGACCACTCCAATCCCTCGTCTCCGGCCTCGGTTCCATCCTTCAGGGCCGCGCGGAGGGCCAGCGAGACCAGCATCGCTAGTCAAGTGTCCGGGCTAGCCGACAGCTACACCGCCTCCAACATCGCCAACAGTGAGTGTTCTGGTCTCAAAGACGTTTCAAACTGTTTTCACTTCGTTTGGATGTATTTTTTTCTTTTTTTTTTAAATACTGTATTTACGCGAATATAAGCACCCCCTTTTTTCTGAACTTTCAACGCTCAAAAACTTGCGGGGTGATTATAATCGCCAATTTCAAATATGCGCGTAAATATAAGCTCAAATTATTTTCATTCATTAATATTTGAATAGACACCATTTTACATCCGGTAAATTCGTGCTATTAGCTAACAGCTAGCGAATCCACTAGCACACATCGGAGCAGAAAGAAAACACATGTCAAAAAAGTCAAAACACTGGAGTCAAATCCCGGGAGGAAAAACAATCAAATCGTCTGCTGCACACAGTAAAATAATACTGTTCTGATATTTATGTCTGACAAAGTTGCAGCTTTAGTCTAGTGTGCCAAAGCTCATGGATAATGCCTCACGCTAAGGGTTCTGGGAGTTGGAGTTTTAATGACCAGAATAGATTTTTTTACTCATAAAGTTTTTTTACATCTACTTTATGTAGCGATGCGCTTTTATATTTCACATTTTTGTGCTTCAAAACCCCCCTAAAAAATAAATTTCACAGATTAAGTTTGTGAACCGAGGTATCACTGTAAATATTGAAATGGAAAAAAAAAAGTGTTTTGTGTTGGTGTTTTTTTTTGTTTTTTTTCTAATACTAATTTCACCACTGTTGTTTTGAATGTGTTTCTCCACTAGTCGCACAATCTTGCCAACTTAGCCTGTGCAAAAAGATGGGCTATTTGTCTCAGTTGGCCCTGTCCTATAGTAGAGGGGGCTCTCGAAGCCCCTCGCCCAAGCCCCGCAGGTCACACAGCCCCCCGCAGCTCCAAACGCAGGATGACACGGAGCACGCCTTCTCTGTAGAGTTGCATCCCTTGCTCGCCCCGTACCCGCCATCACCGTGTATCACGCTGGACATCCAGCAAGGTACTGAGCAGCTCGGGTGGGGTCAGGGGTCACCTCGGCCCACCTGTTCTTCATAGTTTCTCCTGTCTCCCTTCGACTTGTTCAGTTTCCACAATCGTCCTCTCTTCCCATAATGCCGCTCTTCCTCTCTGGACCCCTGAGGTGCTCCAGATGATGAAGACCCCCTGAAGAACCTCACACTGTTCTCCTTTCTGTCTCCTGTCGCCTGCTAGGAGTGTTCAGAGTGAATATTTCCGAGCCGTATTGTGCCTTTAGTTTAGATATGACTATTTTTTAATTTTTTGAGATTTGTGTAAAAAAAAAAAAAAAGACTCGTTTTTTTCTAACGTGACATATGCATGCGTTATATGCGACTAATGAGACGATTTTTTTTTAACCAAACATGAACTAATCTGTGGTTGAATCGAAGGTGAACTATGTAGTTTACTATGCATTTAATAAGTTTCAAGTCGTGAGCAATCACAAATTTACTTCACATTTACTTTACAGTAGTTTAGTAGACGCTTTTATACAAAGCAACTTACATTTCATAATTTTTTTTACAATTTAACAAATTCCTGCTTCTTGAGTCTGAGTCTGAGCTTTAAATAATGGTTCCGGAGGCAGATGCGCATATGTGGCAAACTCTGTGACGGACATAGCGGACTCGAGTGGAATCACAGCACCCCCTACTGGAGATATACTCTACTACATTTAGAAATAATATCTAACGTCACAATTTTGAATCTATTATTCAAATAAAAGAGTCACAAGTTACATTTGTTAAATTAAATAACATTCTTACAGAAGTAGTTAGCCCAAATTTTGGGTTTCTGGTAAGTTAGAACACCAAGAAAATACGGAGGTGCTTGAAAATCATATATAATAAAAATCGTATTTCTATTCATAATTTTTTATTGTATTTCCCCCTTTGCACATTTTGTTGTATCTTCCCCGTCCCTATGTTTAAATGGAATAATCAAAAGCACATTTCACTACATGTTGTACCAGGTTGTATATAAAATTTGAATTTGAAATCATGCGGGTGCCTACATTCATGTAAATACGGTATTGTTTTAACTACTATTTCAGCAAACATTTTGTTATATAAGACATCAAAACGATTTAGTTGATTTTAAGAAAACATGAATTGTTGCGTGTGATGCGTGTGTCACAGTGAGGAGGAAATCAACAATTCAGACACTTAAAACTAGACTGACGTGCAGTGTTACTGGTCTTGGGTGAGAGTAGAGGAGAGTGTGATGGTGTGACGTGTGTCTCTGGTTCTCTCTCCCTCAGTCGCAGGCCGCTGGTGGGGCACTAAGCGCATGGATTACGCCCTGTACTGCCCTGATGCCCTGACCGCCTTCCCCACCGTGGCTCTACCTCACCTCTTCCACGCCTCCTACTGGGAATCCACCGACGTGGTCTCCTTCCTCCTCAGACAGGTGAGGGGGGCCAGAAAGCCGCTTCCAAGCATGTGTAGATGAATTAGAGTGCCATTAGAAACCTTTTGAGAGTTTAGAAACATGTTGTACTTTATTATAAAGATTATTACATGAAGAGTTTTGTTTATGAAGCAACATGTAATTCATTTGTGAAATCATCAGACACAAGTTCAAAGATGTTGTGTGACTTAAAAAAAAGAAGATTGTTGTCATTATATTTTTGTATACTCTACGGTAATTGTAATTAGGTCCATTGTTAATTGGTTGTATGACTCTATGAACGTAGCTTAATTCATTTAGAGAATCATACTTAGGACATTTTGAGGAATTCAAATAATAAAATGAATACCTGTAGTGAATAAAAATGAATTAGGGAGTAATTTAAGGTGATTTAATGTTATTCAAATATTGATTGATAAAAATGAAAAAAAAAAAAAAACATTAATAATAACAATGAGGCAAAATCATGGCTAATGTAGTAACATTCATACATGCAATCTAAAGAATAATAATTTGAAACAATTGAACATTTTTGAAAGCACATTGAAATGAAATACTTTGCATCATGTATCGCTCATTTCAAGTTGCCCTATATACAAAATGTCTTGTTTTTAGATCAAAGCATTAATGTAACAAACGTGTGTATGCATGTGTTTTATAAATCAGCCCATTATTTATACTTTGTCATGTCTTTTTAGTTTTTACACTAAGTTTAAATGTTCTCGCCTGGGTTTCCTCCCACCCATGCAGTGAAATAACATGTTTAGATGGAATGGGATTGGAAAAATGACCACGGGTCGTGTGTGTGTGTGTGTGTCCCAGAAATGTAATAAGTGTTCAAAAAGGCCAGAATGTTTTACTACTGAGTCCGAATGACCCGAGATTCTCCTGCGCTTGTTCTGTTTCTCAGGTGATGAGGCACGAGAACTCCAGTATTTTGGAGCTGGATGGGAAGGAAGTGTCCGAGTTCACTCCGTCCAAACCGCGGGAGAAGTGGCTGAGGAAGAGGACGCACGTGAAGATCCGGGTGAGACGGACGGCTTGAGTTAGGGGAGGTGGACGCCTCCGCTGACCTGAACCCGTGTGTGGCAGAACGTGACGGCGAACCATCGCGTGAACGACGCCGTGTTTACAGAGGACGGCCTGCAGCTGGTCAGCGGACGCTTCATGTACGGGCCGCTGGACATGGTCACGCTGACCGGAGAGAAGGTCAGTGGAGTCACGTAGATGCCGGCTGGAGGAGCTCCTGCTGATCGCCTCTGGCTTTGAAGGTGGACATCCACATCATGACCCAGCCTCCGTCCGGCGAGTGGGTTTACTTCAGCACCGAGCTGACCAACAGCAGCGGACGCGTCTCTTATGTGATTCCGGAGGGCAAGAGGCTGAGCATCGGCGTCTACCCGGTCAAAATGGTGGTCAGGTGCGTGTCAGACAAACTATAAATACGAGATCGCTGTCAGACGTCGATATCGGGTATTAATAAAGGATTCTAATTCCATTAAGCATTTGGGTCAAACTGGAGGCTATTATTAGTCCGATAGAAGCACTGATCATGCAGAAACTACAGATCCCATAATGCAGTGTGGTACCAATTGCTTACCGTGCGTTGTGTAAACAGTCATATCAAATTTCTAGCATTTACTTTAGAAATGTGATTTTTTTTTTTGTTGTTTAGTTTTTTCTTTATAGCTTGTAAAATGTTGACTTTATTATGGCAAAACAATTTAATTTTATTTTTTTTTTATTAAATATTAAAGTTTAAGATAAATTATAATCATTGTAAATTACAGTTAATTGATTATGGTTTTTTTTATTATTATAAATAGTAAATATAAATATAATTTTTAAAAATAATTATAAAAAGTTATAGTTAATTGATTTATTATGGAATAATCCTGTTCGGCCCCCGATTTAAGGTGTGGTTTGAATGTTGCCAATGAACAACATTACACAGCATTACACAACAATACACAACAAGACACAATGATCCGCAACATTACACAAGACGCATTACACAACAAGACACAACATTACACAACATTACACAGCATTACACAACAATACACAACAAGACACAATGATCCGCAACATTACACAAGACGCATTACACAACAAGACACAACATTACACAACATTACACAGCATTACACAACAATACACAACAAGACACAATGATCCGCAACATTACACAAGACGCATTACACAACAAGACACAGCATTACACAGCATTACACAACATTACACAACATTACACAACATTACACAGCATTACACAACAATACACAACAAGACACAATGATCCGCAACATTACACAAGACGCATTACACAACAAGACACAACATTACACAGCATTACACAACATTACACAGCAAGACAACATTAAAGTAAAGTGATACCCATCCAGTGAAGTGCACATACACACAAACCCGGAGCAGTGGGTCACGCAACACTACACAGCATTACACGCACGGGAGAAACTACTGAGCATCATTCAGTGCTGTTAAAGTCATCACACTCTCAAGTTGTTGGTCTTTGTGTGTGTGTGTGTGTGTGTGTGTGTGCAGGGGTGACCACACGTCTGCGGACAGTTACCTGACCGTCTTGCCCTGCAGCACAGAGTTTGTGGTCTTCAGTATCGACGGCTCATTCGCTGCCAGCGTCTCCATCATGGGCAGTGACCCCAAAGTGCGGGCCGGAGCGGTGGATGTGGTCAGGTCTGGACTCCATTACTCTGCTTCTCTACCGGTCAAATAATCTTCCAGGGAAGAACACTGCCACAGACGCGCTTACTTTCAACAGTAATACCGTATTTACTCTAATAGAAGCACCCCTTTTCCCAGTTTTAGGTTGGAAATGTGTGGGGTGCCTGTATGCGTACAATAATTTAATTTAGCCAAAAAGAAAATAACTAACATTTATTTATTTTTGTCTGAAAAATCAGGGGGTGTTGCTTATATTTGCGTAATATGCACGTAGGTAAATAATTTAAATAAGCAAATATGCACGCAATTTAAAGCCCATTTTCCCCACATTATTATTCATGCAGTGAAACTTGGCAGTGGCTAAATAACACTAACAATAAAAATAAATTAAATTAAATACAATATCATGGGGAAACTCGGTCTGGGAGGAAACTAGTCCACACATCGTGAAAACTGAAACATGTCCATATATGGACATAGCAAGTGGAATCATAGCACCCCCTACTGGAGATACAGTCTACTACATTTAGAAATAATATTTAATGTTACTATTATTTATCTATTTTTCATGTTCAAGTTTATTTATATACTGCTTTTCTTAGTTCCAGACCAATGCAATGTCGCTATGCGGAAATAGGGTAAAAATGGTCTTTATAGAAGAAAAATGTCCATTGTTTATTTGCGTTCAAAAATTTGTGAAATAAGAGACCGGTAAAAAAAAAAGTGTCCATTGTTCATCGTGTTCAGACTACTACAGTATGTACTAATCACTATTCAAGTAAACAAGTCACAAGTAAGGTTTGTTAAAAATGTTAGGTTTCTGGAAAGTCAGAACACCAGGGAGATGCTTGTGTTCACCAGTAATGGAGTTATTATTCTGTGCCTGAAATCCCAGGGGTGCTTATATTCACATAAATACGGTAATCATAAAACACAGTCCAGGAGTTAGTTAGCCTGTAGTTGTAAACGTTAGCTTAACTCAGCTCATCTTGGTGGTGTTAGTAATCTGTGTTGTAATGTTGAAATGTGTGTGTGTCAGGCACTGGCAGGACCTGGGCTACCTGATCGTGTACGTGACGGGACGTCCCGACATGCAGAAGCAGCGTGTGGTGGCGTGGCTCTCGCAGCACAACTTCCCTCACGGCATCGTGTCCTTCTGCGACGGCCTGGTGCACGACCCGCTGCGCCACAAAGCCAACTTCCTCAAGGCGCTCATCACCGAGGTCAGTGGCCACGCCCGCTTTAACCCCGCCCGCCCACCCGCCCCGCTCACGCCCCCCGCTGCTTCCAGGCTCACATGAAGATCTTTGCGGCGTACGGCTCCACTAAAGACATCTCGGTGTACAGCTCTCTCGGCCTGCCGCCCTCGCACATCTACATCGTGGGACGGCCCACCAAGAAAATGCAGCAGCAGTGTCAGGTCAGATCATCTCTCCTCGGGTCCGTTTGAGGATT
Source organism: Paedocypris sp. Pulau Singkep (assembly GCA_017309775.1). NCBI lineage: Eukaryota > Metazoa > Chordata > Actinopteri > Cypriniformes > Paedocypris > Paedocypris sp. Pulau Singkep. The sequence continues at coordinate 11,274,959 of MU204191.1, forward strand.
GTGATTGGTTGTTTGATGGTGTGTCTGCGTGGGTGATCTGATTGGTTGTTGTGTGTTTGATCAGTGCAAGTGATTTGAATGGTTGTTCTGTGTTTGATTGATGCTGTGATTTGATTGGTTGTTGTGTGTTTGATTGATGCTGTGATTTGATTGGTTGTTCTGTGTATGATCAGTGCTGTCATCTGATTGGTTGTGGTGTGTATGATCAGTGCTGTTTACTGATTGGTTGAGTGATCTGATTGGGTGTGATGTTTGATTGGTGCTGTGATTTGATTGGTTGTGGTGATTGATCAGTCCTACGATCTGATTGGATGTTGTGTGTATGATCAGTGCTGTTATCTAACTGGTTGTGTGCATGATCAGTGCGAGTGATCTGATTGGTTGTGGTGTTTGATTGGTGCTGTGATGTGATTGGTGGTTGTGTGTATGATCAGTGCAAGCAATCTGATTGGTTGTGGTGTTTGATTGGTGCTGTGATGTGATTGGTTCAGTGTGAGTGATCTGATTGGTTGTGGTGTTTGATTGGTGATATGATGTGATTGGTTGTTGTGTGTTTGTTGAGTGTGAGTGATCTGATTGGTTGTGGTGTTTGATTGGTGCTGTGATGTGATTGGTTCAGTGTGAGTGATCTGATTGGTTGTGGTGTTTGATTGGTGCTGTGATGTGATTGGTGGTTGTGTTTGTTGAGTGTGAGTGATCTGATTGGTTGTGGTGTTTGATTGGTGCTGTGATTTCATTGGCTGTGGCTTTTGGATGAAAATTCTCTTTCGTTTTTTTTTTATTTTCACTTATTTATTCAAAAGTGTTTGTGTTGCGACGTGTTAAATGTGTGTGGTGTGTCTGTCCTCCCAGTTTGTCTGTGAGGGCTACGCGTCGCACCTGTCCCAGCTGGAGTACCTGCAGAGGTCGCGCCCCGCTAAGACGGGCAGCACGCGGATGGTCCTGCGGAAGGGCAGCTTCGGCCTGGGCGGCAGCGGAGACTTCCTGCGGAAGCGCAACCACCTGCTGCGCACCATCTCCTCGCAGCCCGCCCCCACCACGCCCCCCGCACAGCTGGGCCGGCCCGAGCGCACCCAGAGCCAATCAGAGTGCGAGCGGGAGCGGGCGGAGCGCGCCCAGCGGAGCATGAGCATCGCCGCCGGCTGCTGGGGGCGGACCAGCAAGATGGAGGGCGGAGCTTTGAGTCCCAAATAAGCCCCGCCTCCCGGGATGGGACTGGTTGCATGAGTCGTGGGATTTTTTTTTTTTTACCTTTTTCGCCGTCGACCCAACGAAGTCTAGCGCCTTAAGCTCCGCCCCGTTTCTGGAATGTACTGAACGCGTGGATTCCCTTTATCCTGATTCATCGCCTCGGCGGAGCAATAACAGTGCGGCCGTCCCTTTACTGCTCGAGCTCTGGAGCTGTGGTTGGTTTTCTTTGCACTGGTGGAGCTTTGTTACGTCTCATGCTCGTCCCGTTCACGCGTGCTGGATCCCACACGGAAGCGTCTAGATCGGCTGACGTGTGCTTTTGGTTGTGGGGCGATGAGAAGGCGAGCGTTCCGTCCGGATGTGGGACTTTACGCGGTGTAGATACTGTAAAGATGTACATTTCATGACTGTAGAGGAAATGTTACTTTCAGAATTTATTTATTTCTGTAGCGTTGCGAGACTTTGGCTGTACAGCATCAGGTTAGCGCTGGATTTTATTGGAGTTTTATTTCGATTTTTGTTTTTTTTTACATTGAAGGACCAATCACGTGCCCCCGCTGTGCGTCCCCGCCTTCTGTCCGTAGCAGGAACACGGACAAGCAACAATCACTGGCCAAACCTGCTCTAGGATCTTTCCGAGGATTCGCCGGCCGCGTTTCGGAATTTTACGAAAAAAAAAAACAAACCACACGTTCCTTCCTCGAAAATAAAAAAACGAGATGCGTCGGGTCTTAAATGTCGTTGGGAATGTTTCTAGCATCGTTTTAGTCGCTGGGCTACACATGGAACATTTCCTGATGGAGATGATGATGATGATGATGATGATGATTTGAAGGATTCTCATTGGCTAAACTGTCGACATGGAAGATTTGGCATCTTTCTTTTTTATTTTTTCCGTTCTTCTAGTGCTGCTGTTCTCCTCTCAGAAACTCATCTTTGTGTCTCCGATGGCTTTTCGTTCCCTCGGCTGTGAAACCCGTTTTTCTCGCGACTATTGGAGTCGTCTTGAGCGTTAATTCCAATCATCTTAGTTTGAGACGTTCTGGTTTCTATTAGGTCACTCCTGCAGTATTTTTGCCATGTTCGCCAGTCATTAGTATGAAATAAATATGGTGTATTATTCAGAAGACATTGCAGTTTGTTTCCATTTTTTTCCGCGTCTAGTTTTCTATTTTTCTGTTTTTTAGGGCTCAAGCGCTGAGGTTGAAGCCCGGTTGTTGGCTTTCACGTCAATACAATATTTATTGATGCTTTATTTATATATGTATATATATTTTTTTTTACAATATTTAAAAGCGCACAAACAAGGACTGGAATAAAAGCGTTGGGTTTTTATTTCAGCATCACAGAGATTTACAGACGAGTAAAACCGAAACACAAACACAAAAGTTCTTCCAATAAAAAAAAAAGGCTGAAATGATTTGTAAAAAAATTATATAAATAGCTTTTTTTTTTTTTGTTCTTTTTTACATAAACATGACATGTGATGATGTGAACTGATTTACCGTAAGACTTTCAAACCAATAAAGCGTTTCCTTCACAAGATCATGATCAGACCGTCTGTACAATAGAAACGATATTTACTGCTCAACGCTTCAATACTGAATCAATCGTTTCCTTTCATACGTGGTGATGGAAAGACATGAACAAATCCAAACGTCAGAAGCGCTGTGTGAGCTCCAACAGTGTGTGTGTGTGTGTGTGTGTGTGTGTGTGTGTGATGCGCTCCAGAAACACTGGCACTGAACAGACGGAACAGGATTATGAGATGTCAAGGAACGAGAGATGGGGAGAGAGAGAGAGAGAGAGAGAGAGAGAGAGCTGTGAGAGACAGAAAGAAATAGTGAAGAGAGAGAGAGAGAGAGAGAGTGATAGTGGTGCAGAGAGAGAAAGAGAGTGGGGAAAGACAGAGCAGGAGAAAGAGAATGAGAGAGTAAGAGAGAAAAAGAGTGGTGATAGAGAGAGTGAGAAAAAGAGCGGTGTGTGAGTGGTGATGGAGAAGGACAGAGAGATAAAATCAAGAGTGGTGAGTGAGAGTAAAAGAGCAAGAGAGAGTGGTGATAGAGTGAGAGACTGAGAGAGAAACAGTGGTGATGGAGAGTGAGGGAAAGATAATGGTTTAAGAGAGAGTGACGGTGAGAGAGATGTGTAAGAAAGAGAGAGAGAGTGAAAGTGATAGAGTGAGCGACAGAGAGAGGTGTAAGAGAGTGATTGAGAGAGACATGTAAGGGAGAGAGAGAGAGATGGTTAAAGTGATAGAGATCAAGAGAGTGATAGTGACTGATAGATGGGGAAGGGCGAGTGATAGATAGTGAGGGATGAATAGGGGGAGTGAAAGAGAGAGGTGTACGGGAGAAAGATAGTTAAAGTGATAGAGAGAGAGAGTAATAGATAGGGGGAATGATAGAGAGAGAGAGAGAGAGATAGACAGTTAAGGTGATAGAGAGAGAGAGAGCGATAGATAGTTAAGGTGATAGAGAGAGAGAGAGAGAGAGAGATAGTTAAGGTGATAGAGAGAGAGAGAGAGAGATAGTTAAGGTGATAGAGAGAGAGAGAGATAGTTAAGGTGATAGAGAGAGAGAGAGA
>MU204191.1:11281655-11309155 GCA_017309775.1 Paedocypris sp. Pulau Singkep
TGTGGGGGAATATTATAAGTCAAAACAACTTTTAGATTATTATTATTATTATCTAGATTCCATTTACTAATCTATCTCTTTTGGAGACACGAGTATAAACAATTCAACAGCTTTCAGCCTTGGCCTGAATATAATAAGATCTTAATATTAATATTGGAAATAAGATTTAAGTTATTAAATATTAAAAATATTCTAACAGTTAGTAAAAAGCGGAAACACTTTTATCGGAGACGATGGCTGAAAGAGAAAAGATCAGCTTCTGTATGGAATCAGATTTAAAAAAAAAAAAAAAATCAAACTTAAATTAATAAAAAAACGAACAAAATTCGAAGCATTTTTGTTTTGATTTTACGCTTGCAATCTCCACTATTAAAACTTCAGGCTAATGCACTAAAAGCGTGTTAGCGTGTGAGAGGGACGTTTGCTAAACTTATTTCTTTTGAAGTTTCTAAGCTGCGTGTTGTGAGGTTGTGTGTGAGTTCACGACCGCTCAATGTGGGGATAAATAAAGTTAAAAGTTGGAAAATAAGTCCAAGTTTAAATGGAACTTTTAAGTACTGTGTGGAAAAACTGCGGTATGTGCGCTGTGTTTCTACACTTGATGTTAGTTTTGTGTAAATTTGTTAAAAAAAAAAACTTTTTAATTAAAAGTTGAACGAGACACAAGCGTGAAGACATTTTACACACACGTGAAACATTAATTACAGCGTGATCAAAACGATTTGAGGGACTTGTTGAGATAATTAAGAAATAGTTTTTACAAAAATACATCCATTTACTTGTATTTCGTTTGAAACATCAGGTATGGCTCTTTTGGACTTAATTTTTTACAAATATGTGTTGTTTACGACTCTCTCAGTCTAAAAGGTTCCCGACTCCTGCTCTGGAATAAAAGCTGCAATAGAAAGTGGAACAAGCCGGAGAAAAATGTAGAAGTGCAGTGTCTGATGGTGACGGAGGGCAAAGGTGATGACCTGGTGGGTGAGGTAGTGAAGTCGTCGTACTGGAAGGTGGGAGACAGATCGGAGGAACCTCGTCCGCCCTGCGAGAAGGGAATGTCGGACGGACTGATGCCAAACTCCTTCACTCTGAGGAGAGAGCACCAGTGCTTTAGAAACGTGCTTTCAGATCGTGCTGGATAAAATGTAGCAACTCATTAGATTGTCAGTTAAATGTACCGTATTTACGTGTATATAAGCAACCATTGTTTTTCCATTTTAGAAGTTTAAAAACGTACATGCATATACGCATATACTTAATATAAGCGCTGAATTTAGGTTATTTTGCCAAAAATTCTGAAATGATTTGTATAGCCTTTTGTTAAAGTGATCAAAAATAGATCAAAATACGCACATCATTTCTTACATTGTTTGATATTGAAAAAAAAAAAATATATATATATATATATATATATATATATATATATATATATATTGCATATATTAATTCTTTATTAAATACATTAATTCAATTTGAACACAATACATTTCTTAAATAAAAATAAAAGAAATAATAGAAAAAAAATAGAAAAAATAAATAACAATAACTCTAATAGCAATAATAATACTAAATAACAACAATACTCATACAATTAATATAAACAATTGCAACAGATATGTATTTATTTATATATTGGAAAATTGTAATTTATTTGATTAATTGAATTATAATACTTTCACTTCTTTATTTTGGTTACTGAAAATCAAGCCCACAAGAGAATCTGCCGCACCTGTTTGCGTATCTCAGAGTGTTTAGCGTGTTTTCACACGAGGCCATTCCTGGTGAGATGGTTGCGATCTGGACACACACACGCACACACACACACACACACACACACACACACACACACACATACACGTGAATATGGCGTATCAAACCCTCAAAAGCGCATTTGACAACTGTCTGGGTCCGTACCATACATGTTCTGGAGTTTTCTCCGATGAAAGAATCCCGTAAGACTTGTGTGAGTTTACTGGCTCTGAACGGAGTGTGTGGCTTGTTACGGCCCAGAGCCCTGATGCACTCCTGAAGCAAACACACATTACATTATTAAAGTTATACAATACAGCAGAATGATATACATCGTTGAAAACACATACACATACAAACACATATAGACAAAAAAAGTGAAGTGTGGTGTATACACACACATATACATGCTTGTATTCACAAGACACACTCAAATTTTTTTTAATGTAAAATTCTACTAATCTAAAATTCTAGTCATCTAAAAAACACTACTTCATAGAGTAGTAATAATAATCAAAAACTGTATTGGTAATAATGCTACAATTAAACACTAAAAATAAGAGTACAGTGGTAGTTTTTTTTTTTTGCAAAATGGAAATTTTGTAAAAATGGGCTGCATTTTGCGCGTAAATCTGATAAATCTTATATTATTATAAAATATTGTAATGACTGTAATAAAAAACATGTTACATCCGCCATCTTGAATCTCGCGATAACTGAAGAAAAATAAAACTGATTGAAAAATTAAAAAAAAAACAGTTTTACCCATCAGGTCTCGCTTAACATCCTTGTCCACATTTGGCATATTGTATAGTGAAATAATTTCGTAAAAAGAGACGATATGTTCTCGACGACGCCCTTCGTTAAAGGACATTTTTGTTAACAGAGTCATTCGTAAGTAGAGGTACCACTGTATCAGTAAAACTGCACGTGTGTGTGTGTGTGTGTGTGCGCGTCCAGGATGTCAAACCTTCAGAGCCAGGAGACTTTTATTAATCTCCGCCCCCTCGAGGCGAGTCTGTCGGTCAGCGCTGGACGTGTCGGCCCCTCGCTCGTTTCCCGCCAGGTCGATCAGAGAGAACTTGCCGTGCATCTTCCCCCGGCGGCGCAGGATGATCTGGAAGACGGCGTGACTGCGGGACGAGTGCGCGTTGGCGGAGGTCTGACCGGACGTCCTGGTGGAGACACACCCCTGGCTTCAGAGGAGCTCCTGCTGTGGTGGCGCGGGTGAGACGCAGCCTGACCTGCAGCTGTTGCCCATCTCGATCAGCTTCAGCACGTCCTCCGTGCACTTCACCTCTCTCTCCTGAAGACCCACCACCTGCACCTGCTGCTTCCCGTCCTCCAGCACACGCAGCTTCGCCTTCCGGTTCAGCAGATCAAACACCTGAGAGAGAGAGAGAGAGAGAGAGACATCACAGTGTGGAGAAGTTCAAGTTCAAGTTCAAGTTCTGAGCATTTGTAAGGCACTTTTCACAGTTTTAACCGTCTCAAAGCGCACAAAGAGCTTTCCTGAGCTTCCCACTGTTATTATGCTTTTATATGCTTGTAGTTGTTTTGCAGAGGAAAGTCGAAAGTACAAATACATGTACATACCGTATTTATGTTATTTACGCTGAAACAAAGGTGTATTTCATTTATAGGTGCAGTATTGGAATTGTCTGGAAAATTACCTTAACAAATGTCCTAGTATCACTATATTCAAGTGTCGTTGTAGCAGAAAATGATGCAACTGTATGGAGAATGATTTAAATGTGTTTGGTTTTGTTAGTATAGAAATTTCCATCTGTGGTTGTTATTTATGTAAGTTGTGACAAGAATGCGGTAGGAGTAAATAAGTAAACATGGTCTTCTTCCTACTCCTGTTTCTAAGGGGGAATATGTTTAACATTACCACTACAACAAAAAGAACAAATAAAAATGAAATGAAATGTGAATATAAGCACCCGCTAATATTTCAGGCACAAAATAAAGATTCCATTAATAGGCGAACATAAGCACTGCATTACGTTCTTTCTGTTTTGACTTTCTAGAAACCTAAAATCATGGATAAAAATACTTCTCTTAATAATACTTCTTTTAACAAACCTAATTTGTGACTCTTTTATTTACTTAAATACAGTATGTCATCTCGATTCCTAATGGTGGAAATCTCGAGAACCGATTCTGCTTCTTCTGAAACGCTAATGAGAACTTTCTAATTTATATAAAATGAGTCTTACTGGGAATTTTGGCACAATGTGTAGAGCATTACGTTTTTTCTTAAATCTATTACATATTTATTTTCCAACAATTTGTATTCCTCACTTACCTTCCCGCTGTAGATCTCGAAGAAAGTCGAGTAAACCTGAAGATCTAACTTCTTGTAATTGATTTTCTTCAACATGAGAAAAACATCCCGGGCTGAAAGAAAGAACACATTAATGAGAATCTTCTCAAAAGAACAAGCTAGTGGTTTAAGCATATAAGTCACAAACCAGCCAGAGCGTAAATCCCTTTCGAGCAATCCTGATTCTTCCCAGAGAAATCTCCTCCCATCGTCTGGAACAAACAGGAAATGGATTTAAAGCTGGTACAAGTTGAGTTCAGGTGCTTCTGACACTTACATGCGTCTTTCCGCTTCCTGTCTGTCCGTAGGCGAAGCAGGTGGCCATTCCTCTCTCAAAAATGGTCTCTACTAGTGGCCGAGCCGTAAACCTGTTAATCAGATTCTGTTAAAGAAATCTACTAAAGATCTACTTAAAAATTGTAAAAATATAGATTTAAACTACAGTACTACTGCACCTTTGATTTGTGTGCACAACATCATATTATTGTTTTTTCCCCGTTATTTTTCTTCTTTTTTTGTATGATTTTGTCTCTTTAAAAGTCATTTTTAGATAATCATGTTAGGTCAGCTATAACTTATCTAGCTGTAATATTAACCTTAAGACGCGATGTCACTTTAATAATTTAGTTGTAAGACTTGTCCAACCTGTAACAATAAAATTGTTAAATCTCAAATGATTTCCATAATCATCATGCAAATATAAACACCCGCCAGATTATGCTTGTACAAAATAAAAAATTATATTCTTCTCACTTTTTTTATGTTTTGACTTTTCAGAAATCCACACTTTTTGACTAATATCTAAACATAACTTGTGATTCGTCCCAATATTTCACTTTGATGTAGTTTTATTTGAATCATAGATGGAGCAAGTAACAGTTCGATACAATTTTATTATTAATTTATAATTAATGTAGCAGAGTATATCCAGTAGGGGGAGCTATGACTCCACTTGCTATATCCACATATGGGCTTATTCTGGGATTTCATGCTGCAGCTGTAGTTCGCAGACAGAGTTCCTCATATGTTATTGTATTTGACTTACCGGTACTTTATTTTTTTAAAGTGTTATTTATCCACGGCTAAGTGTTGCTGCATGGCTACGGTTGATTGTTTTTCTGTTATTCAGGTAAAAATACTCAATAATGACGTTTAAAAAACAGAATGACTCATGCTCTACACATTTAAAGTTGTGTTTGAGTGGTGTGGTTCTTGATGTCGGGTGCGAGATCTGACCTGTAAACCATCTCATTGGTGGAGGATTCATCGAAAGCGTAATCAAACCGAAAAGTTTGATTCTCCAGGAATCTGGTTAAATCCACTTTCTGCTTTGGCTCATGCACCATGACCACGTCTTTACTGGGAATGGTGATGACATCTAGATCCTTCGTGGCCAATTCTAACACAAAATCAGAAGATTAGCACACACTGGAGTCCTTACTACTAAAATCTTACTTTCATATAGAAGTATAATATATCATTATGCTTAATAAACCTTACCTTTCTTGTTCAATGGTCGTGTCCGCACACAAACACATATTCTGTGATCCTCAATCTGAAAATAAATGTAAAAAAAATATTAATACAATATAAACAGTCTAAGGATGTCTTTTCATGCCACTATTCATCCTACTCTATCGCGAACATGAAGCCTGATGTGTTGCAAAAATTGAAACTGTAATGGCAACAATAAGAACCAACAATTAAAACTGACAGTGTCATAAAAAATGTCACAACAACAATTAAAAACAAAAAAAAAAACATGCGGCTGCACATAAAGTCTTGTTTCTGCTAAATGCAGATAGATTACCAGATCATCCGTTGTCAGCGGTCTGTAATCCAAACTGGCTCTGAAGTCTCGAATCATACACATGATTTCATAATTTGGTGTTGTGGCATCAACGTCCTGAGTGGTAGAAGAAATAAGAGCATGTGAGGCATGTGATACGTAAAATAGATCAGATCAGATTAGTGTCCAAAATATCAAACATATATTTCTCAGAAATGAACGCTTCACATTTCCGTTTCAGTTTTTATTTTTCACTTGCATACAGTTTTTGGTGCGTTTTTCAACTTTTGGCACCAGTTTCACATGGGGCGGTCCATACTCTGATTGGCTGGTGAGAATGATCAGAGTTAGGGACCGCCTCCACATGAAACTAGTGGCAAAAGTCCAAACGCAAAAATCTGAAACACACGAAAAAATCTGAAACAAACAAAAAAAAAAGTTTCGAAAGAAAATGTGAAAATTGTAAATGCTTTCTGTGAAGCATTTTATTTAATTTGTTGGCACTAAAACAATAGGAAGTTCGTTGGCACTAATCGGATTCCATAATTCGTGACTTGATGGGGCTGACCTGAGCTCTCTTCTCCCTCAGCTCCTGCTGCTGAAGACGCCTCTTCTCACGCTTCTCTTGAAGCTTCTCTACCTCTTTCACACAGTTGGACTTTCTGCGAGCTGGGAGAAAGTGGAAACACAGCAGTCATTCATCACAACGCACGTTTCGGGTAAAACTAATTTTGTACACGTTAGGATTTGGTCAAACTACATAGATGAACGAAACAAACAATCTATCTATTTGAGTGCATAGTGTTTATTCCCGTTTCATCTCACATGTCTGGCTCCTCAACAATGGAAGCATGAGGAGTCGTCTCTGCTGAAAACAGCTCTAAATGCTTCTTTTGTTCGGCTGAGAGTCCTTCAAAAGCTCCAGTGGATTCACTAGAAATACCCATGAGCACTCAGCACAGTTCTAGACAATACAAAAGTTGTACTTCTCTACTAAGTTGTTTTATTTTATCGTATTCCTGGGGGAAAAAAAAGACCAATCAGTCTATTATAGGCCGGTTTAAAATCCTTATAATTTTTGCCTAAGAATGAGACGTAGCATTTTACAGCATTTAAAATGGAAATTACTATATAAAAATATATTGTATATTCTCTGATATATTATGTTGTTACTGCTGGTGAGTGAATAAAAAAACATAGTCATTTTTTGATTGAGTTTTCTACTGTAATGCAATCCAATGTTTTTTTTTTTTTGCTCATTATAATTAACTAAATGAAAAATAATCTGGACAAAAGTTGCCTCCAAATTTGGATTACCAATCATGTTTATGCTCTTTTATCCGTTTAGCAGAAATAATTTGGAGAATAATTACAACATCTCTAGTAGCTTAAAAAGACTGTGTTTGTGCCGCGTGTTGCCTGGTGTCAGTTGTACACGTACAGTTTAATCAGATTAATGAATGAATAATACAAATTAATGCAAATACAACTAAAGAAATTTGTTAAAAAATAAATTAGTACTTCCAGAGCCACAATCAGTCATATTGTAGAACCTTGAGCAATCAACTGGTTTTAAATCTGTTTTGACACGCTGGCAAAAATGTAGATAGGAGCCTCTTAGTGGCCATCATGTTTTCTCCCAGCGAAATACGATCTCAATCACATAGATGAAAAGGTCAAACTGGTTGTGCATGCATTTATTTCTTTGTGTCCTTCTTTTAAACCAGTCTCACAAGAAAGTAACAGCTATGCTGATATTGATTGAAACAAAATGCGAAATCATGGCTTTTTATTTATTTTTTTGACGTAAATTGTTAGACATAAATGAACTATAAAGCCATTTTAGACAAAAAGTTTAAATCGTTTAAAGCCATTTCAAGGTCAAATGCTTGCACTGATTGTTTTTAGTTGACTTCGCTAGGGAAACATTTATAAGCTAGATTGAATGGTTGATGCTTCTCGTTGTAAGTGAGCTTGTGGGATGCGAGTGCTCGGGTACCGTTCTGCTGCTGTAAGGTCTGGTGTTGGATGGGGGGAAGTGGTGCGGGCGCTGCTGGAGGAGGCTCCATCTGTTGGCTCGGCCTCGCCCGGGTTGTACCTTCCCATGTAGACACAAGTTTGAACTTTTTAAAATCACAAAAGACAAATGGAAACAAGCCACCAAAAAAAAAAAATTGAGCTGCGCAAAACTGACTCTGATTTAATAATGATTGAGCTAATGACTTTTAAGTGAGTAACGCAACTTTCAGAACTAAAACACCACATGCATGAGGGCAAAAATAAAAACAGCAAGAAAAACAAATTAAAAATAAAATTGCAGCTTTGTGAGCTTGGGAAATCCCACATGCTCAAAATGCATTTCTTGTGACTAAGAGTAATCAAACTGTCTTATTAGTAAATAATAAATGACATTGTGTGTTTGAAGATAGTGGGTTCTACATCAGCCCACCTCGATTATCCCTGGTGAGAGGCTCATTTTTCTGGGGTGCTACAGTTCGACGGTTCTGCCAAAGGATAAAGACACATTTTAAATAAACACATTTCATATTCATATTAGTGCTGTCAAACGATTACATTATTTAACTAGTTAATCTCACTTCCCTGACCAAATTAATCACGATTATTTGCGATTATATGACTAAAGCTTGGAATTCTTGTCACTCTGAGCTTGTGATCATAATGAGCCACACCTGGGTGATACTAGCGGGGCTCTCTGGTTCTATTCTTATCACTCTGAGCTTGACAACCCAGGTGTGCCTCTCATAATGACTTACCTGTTTAACTAAATGAATGTTAATAATACTAACAACAATAATGATGCCTTACAGAAGACAACACACACACACACACACACACTTGGGGAGATGGACACGGACCTTGCTTTGGGGGATCTTGTTGGCTTTGACGGCGTTGGAGACGGGCGGAGGAGGGGTCTCGGGACTCTGTGGGATCTCCTCGTCAGGAACGATGTCGGGATTCAGTGAAAAAATACTCTCCAAGTCAATCTGGTCACAAACAACAAGGACATTTGAGATTCACGGACACATTCACTTAAACCTTCCACATTACAGGTTTACTATTCAGACCAAATAATAACAAGCTACAAATGCAACGGAATAAAAGACAACTTTATGAAAGACAACTTATTTACTTTAAGAACATTTTGAGCAAATACATAATAGTTTGGGTGAAAAAATAATTGATGTGCAGTCTTGTACCTCTTTCCCTTTTGTGTCTCCATTTTCTATCCACTCCACCGTCACACTTTCATTGTCTTCGTTCAGCGAAGTGACCATAGCCTGGTGTACACGGCCTGGAAAACAATTTTAAGACATCAGGACAAAAAGAACAGCTAAAGTAAATAATTATAATCCTTTACATAAATACGATCAATGTCATTAGGTGATGCTGAGCTTTATTACGCATGCAAAATGTTTGACTCTTTACAAATGCTCACATAACAAACTAATGTACAACTCAGTGGTTACTTTGAACGGTCGATGTATTTCCAAAAACGATGTATTTCCATTCTTTTGCTTAAAGGTTGCGTATATTTACATGCATATTTAAAATATGCACATATAAGCACCCCCAAGTTCTGAAGCTTCTAAAATGTATTAAAAAAAGAGGCTCTTATATTAGCATAAATGTACTCCTACTCCTTTTAATCACATTGTACAGCAAGTTATCATTTGCAAATATAGTATTGTGTACAAATGAGGGCAAATTTATACAAAATAAAAAAACAATTCCTTCATGTCTGTAGATGACAAAGTATAAATCATTTTTCACTCGAAATGTAATTATTCACGCTCAAAAATACATATGAATAAAACGAATCGTTAAAATTATATCACTAAAATGAAAAACGAACCGTTCATTTATTTTAGCAGAAAGGTTAAAAAGGAAATCTGGCGATGTATTAGGGCGTCTTCCAACCCAAACGTCGGAAACCTACTATGGTGAAGAGTTGCTTGAAAAAAGTAACAGCGCCATGGAGCGGCGTGAACATGGAGTCATTGAATGAAAAAGATACGCCACAACCGGACAAGTTATACTGGTTATATAACGAGTACCTATTTTATATTTAGATTTGGAATTATTTAATACGCGATTAAAATTTATTACAGACAACCTGACTCTCGAAAAGTGTTACCGAGCAACGTCAGGGGACAATATGAATATTCATAAACCACCGGCCTTTTTCATAGTAGACAGCGTAGAATTCGCTAACGGGCTAGCTGGAGCATTCATTACGAATATAGATCTATTCAACTGTGCCAATGACAGATTTACAACGAGTTTGTTTACAAACGGCCCTGGTTGTGGTTTGTACCTGCTGTCTTGCTTTAAACATGCTTTATAGGTTAATGGATGATGATGCCCGGGCAAACTGCACCTCAGATTTGCGCTACTGCTCGGTGCGACTCACCATCACTGCGCTTGATCTCCACATAAATGCCGATTTGGATCTTCCCGAAAAGAGCCGCCATGCTTCATGTGTGTGCCAGAATCTGCGTGCGAGGTTCTCGACAGATTTCAATTCAAAAGTTGATCAGCTGCAGCGGAGGAAAAAAAAACCGGGAGGTCAGAAGAGAGAGAAGTGCGCATGCGCAAAACGCACACACGCCCATCACCGGATTTCACATCAGCCTCTTTGTCTCATTACACTGTTATCTTTGCTCTCGCTCTCTCTCTTTCTTTCCCTCACTCTCTCTATTCCCCTGTCTCTATACATTTCTATATATAATAGTGCAACCTTTATCTATGGACTTGATGATCTCTATGGTTTTAACCTGTATGTTTGTTGTAAAATAATAGATTATTGCAAGAATAAGGCCAAATATTTGCCCAGGGGCCACATGCAGCCCTAAGAAAAGATTAATCAATATAAACTTTTGATAAATAATGCTTTAACCTCAATTGGATTGACTTAATATTACAGTTGTTTTAAGTCACACAGTGCATGAAACACAAAAAAGAAATAATGATCTACTCACTTTTTAAATAAATACGTGAATATTATGCCGCATTGAGTTTAGTGTAGTGTCATTTTGACCCTATGGATGGATGAATGGATTGATGGATGGATGAATGGATGGATAGATAATAGAAAAATGTAAATATTGTATTGCTTTTTTTTTTTTTTGTGACTGGTAGGCACTGTTTCTCTTTTATGTTTAAAACTTCAATGTTCACTTCAGATCATAGTTGGTCTTCTCGCCAGATTGGCTCATCCAGATGAACAGCCCGAAGCATGTTGAGGATGCTGCTTCCTGCTTCACCGCCTGGGGTCGCTCGAGAGCAAGATTCTGACAGTATGATTTAGTCATACTTTTTTCTCAGAACATGTTAAGGTAACTAGTATGGAATCAGATTAGTGCCAGAAATATCAAACGTAAATTTCTAAGAAATGAACGAAAATGCATAACGAACAGTGTTTGTTTGTTTGTTTGTTTAATATTTATTTATGCGTTTCAGATTTACTAGCTTCTGAATACTTTCTGTTTTTATTGTTTTTTGATTGTTTGATCACATTATGACAATAAAAACATACTACAAAGTTCAAAAGATAGATAAATGCAAATAAATTACTACGTATTTCGTCCCACTATTCCAGAGCAATAGATGGCGCTGTGACAAAATGTGTGGGCGGTTGTGGAGGAAGTAACGCACGACCTCGCTCGTTGAGACTCTCCGATGCGCTGCCTGTTAAAATAAACGCCGGACAAACCATTCAAACGCATAAATCAAAACTTGTTGGACATTTACCGAAACAAATTACATCTGACACTTTTAAACTGACGTCATTGATCATTTGAATTACGAAAAATTGGATTTCACAAAGACGACCACAAACCGGCGCGAGCTCGGATGCCTGTGAAAGCGCAGAAAGGCGCCTCGAAGGACCCCGAGCCGAATCCCACTCAGAAGGTGTGCTGAGCGGCCGAGAAACTTTTTCAACCTTAACCGACGCGCGTCTCCTGTTTATTTAACTATGGTAAACGTGTTGACAAAAAGTAAACCGTACTGAGATCTGATCGACACGGTAGGTATGAGTTTGTCGTAGCCGAGCTTTAATATCTAGTGATGCTGATGAATGAATGGCGTGGAGCGGATCGGATCCTGTCAGGAGTGTTGATCTGATGTTTGTCTCGCGCGCATCTGAATCTGATGCTTCTGATGGCTGACACGTGTCTGCTTTACTCTATAACAGTTAGATGCTTTGTAAGGCTAATCGACGTAGCAGGGACGGTCGTAGGTTTATTGATTTGTCTTGTTTTTGAATCGTAAAGCATATGATTCTAGTCGTCAATACTATACGATGGTTTTCCCATTATTTTTCTAACAGGAACAGTTAGAATTTTAATGTTTATCTTGAATGCCCCTTTCAGTTTACTCGAAATATACATTTGAGCTGGTCTTTTTAAGAATCATCTGGTCATGTGTTAAAGCAGAACCTAATATACTAACATATAATATGTCTGTGTCTCCATACAGATTCGTGCAACATGGCTACTACTGAAAGCGCAGAGTCAGGCTATCCAGAAAACAAATTTGACCGGCCGGACCCCAACGCGACGTACCCTCAGACGGTGCTCTACTGCGGAGGTGAACACACAGCACTGCACAACCGTGGAAGAAACACACGAAACATCTTCACCTTTTATTGTCTTCCCATTTTTGTTCTAAACTGTTTAAGTTTTTCTTGCATTTCAGATTTTTGCCACTAGATTCTAGTGTGGGCGACTCTTACTCTGATTGGCTGGTGAGGATGTGATTTGCAGCCTTGGACTAGGAAGTGGGGGAGGAGTTTAGTTAGAGTGCTTAAACACTCGGAATTGAAACGCCTTCATCGTCGCAGTATTTCTGAGTTCTGGACCGACGCCTTCCACGTCACTGCACCAGAAAGACAACGACTGCAGTCCCGTTATTTAATGCACACGTTTACGTGGTTTCACATTAAAATTATGGAATTTATGAAATTATTACATTTTTATTACTATAATGATTAATTCTTATTGTTATTGTTAATAATACAAACAACAACACTTTTTTTTTTATGTAAGGCGCCTTTTCTTTCGAGACCTTCTCTTCTGTTCACAGACAGTTTTAGAATATTTCAATATGTAGAGATAATAACGTCTACAATTATTATGATGTAGTCTGCCACCAAAATAATTCAACCAAATTGTGCAAAAATAAAACCTTTTCAGTTAGATGTCAGTTTATTGTGTTAAAAACACAGTGTACACTCTCTGAACTCGTCCCACACTTGTTAGTCAGCTGCTGCCAGTCACATTCTCACCAGCCAATCAGAGTAAGTGAAAATAGTGTGAAGCATTTTTGTTCGTTTCTTAAAAATGTACGTTTTTGGCACTAATCTGATTCCATACATAACAAGAGATGCTTTTCAGTAGCACACACTCACGTTCATGTGTGAACTTGTCGCAAAAGATTTGTTCACTTCACAGTATAATTTACAGTATGACTAATGTCTCTGTTCTCCTCCGTTGACAGTGTGCTCACTTCCTGTTGAGGTAAGACTATTCTATACTTGTTTCTATAAATCTGCTACATGTGTTGTTTGATGCAGCCAGAGTCTGAATTCACATAGAATTAAATCATGATAATAAAGTGCATTTGAGTAATGGTTATAAAGGATACCATCACCAGGCTATTAAAACCATTAACAATGTAAAAGAATCAATATAAAATTTTGTTTTGTTTTTGAATAATTGATAGATCATAATTAGTGGCAATCCAAAACAAAACTGAAAGTATTGAATGGAATTTCCATCTGGAAGTCAAATCAGTCTCTGCAATCATTTGTTCTTTGGTGAACGAATTTTCCACATTTTCATACAAATCAGGAGATTTTTTTTTTTCCTTGACATCTTGAAAAATAAACAACTGTGATGTACTGTATGTAATCTTATGGTTGAATGAATGTGGCTGACACAATATGGAAAAAGGTACGAATATAGTATATAGGTATGTAGCAATATGTTTGTTTATCGTTCTTTTTTTCTTTTCCAGTACTGTGAGTATATGCCTGAACCAGCCAAATGCAAACAGTGGCTAGAGAAGAACTTTCCTGAGGTTTTTGCTAAACTAACTCTTGGTAAGTAACATTTTATTAGGGTTTTATTTTTAGGGTATTTACATAATGTATAATTTTTTTTTCAAAATTCTGGTGGTATTTTATTTGTCATCATTTTTTTTTTTTAATTGCTTGTCCATCCTTTTAACTTCAAGATTTTATGCTGAATGTTTATTTTTGTTCAGTTCTGTCCATCTATTTCAGTACTAAAAATGTCGTCTAGCTGTTCCACGTTTAATTTATCTTTAAAGAGCGAGATGGAACTTTATGTTGTGCTTCATGGAAGAATAAACAATTGAACTACATTTCTGCTTCTAAATAGCAAATTTGGCTTAAGACTGCCCACTGCTCCGGGTTTGGTCCAATATGTATACATTTTTTTTGTAAAATTATTGAATTAATTCTTATCAGTTTGGTTACACAAAATACATTTTACATGCTCTGATGAAACATAAGATGTACACAAGATTTAAAATGTGCTTGGATACATTTATATGCCGTTGCATTGATGGAAAAAGTTATGGGAACACTTTTCTTCTGACAAAAAAGTGCTGTTTTAAGCAGTGATGCATTTTAAGTCAGTTTGATAAATTCATGTTTAAATTTATTTAAATTCATGATTTTGCAGGCACTGCACCCAAACAGGAAGCTGTAGGAGGAGGTCAAGGAAAAGAGGCGTCACCTGTAGTAGAGGAAGAGGAGAAGAAGAAACAAAAGAGAGGTTCAACATTTTAATCTTATTTATTTTTAATATTGTAATATTTTTCCCAAATCATATCTACAGGATTTCTGTAAGTAACATAAAACGTTTTTTGGGCCTTAAAAAAATTGAACATTAAGAAAAAGTTGAAGTTGAAAGGTTTTCTTTTAGGTTAATACACGTTAAAAGTGTAATTATTATCTAATATTTTCCTGCGATCATGCTCATTGAAATACATGTGATGTCTGTGAGTTTGTGCATTTGTAGTTCTTTCAAATATAGTCCAAACTTTGGATTGTTTTTGAGTGTACATACACTTTAGAGTTTTTGGATCTTGGATATTTCTTCAGTTCGGAGTTCACTGAAATACTATTAATACAATTACTATTTTGTATGGGGGAAAATATGTATTTTAATAATCATAATAAATCTGTTCTTAACTGTATATAATAAACTTTTAAAGTTAAACTTTTCACACGCATTTCAAGTTAAAGATTTAACAGCAGTGCAAAAGAACAAGAAACCCTGACATGAATTAAATATTCAAACATTTTTTGTCTATTTTTTACGTCTTAACAGGGTTTTATCAAGTCACTCAGTATTTGCAGATGAGACGAACAGTCTTATCAGTGTCTTTCTGCTCTTTGGGGGGAAAAAAGTAGCATTCTTTCAAATGTTTACAAATTTATAACATCACCCAACTGTGTGTGTGTGTGTGTGTGTGTGTGTGTGTGTGTGTGTGTGTGTGTGTGTAAATATAGAATCTGAATTGAAGTAATGTTTTGGCTGGCAGGTGGAAGAGGTCAAATCAAACAGAAAAAGAAGACCGTCCCTCAGAAAGTCACAATAGCCAAAATCCCCAGAGCAAAGAAGAAGTACGTCACGAGGGTCTGTGGCCTGGCCACTTTTGGTAAGGCTGTGTTTTTTTTGTTGACGTGAATTTGACCATGTTTCACTTTGAAAATTATCAACGTCATCCATGTAAATGCGTCTTTGTCCGGTTCAACAGATATAGATCTCAAAGAGGCTCAGAGGTTCTTCGCTCAGAAATTCTCCTGCGGTGCCTCAGTAACAGCAGAAGATGAGATCATCATTCAGGGAGACTTTACTGATGACATCACTGACGTCATCCAAGAAAAGTGGCCTGAAGTATGTGATGTATTTCTCCTATGTCGCTCTGAAATCAGCCAAAATTCCAAAGATTTACTAACAAATCTTGCGACGTGCAGTAACTAACAAATCTTGATTCCGTTCATCAAGTATTAGTGCGAGCATCAATTCCGGCCGTGTCCGTTTAAGGTATACTATACTATAGTACTTTTATACTATCTTAATACCTGTCGGCCAGAGGCATTGGCCATTTTCTATTGACCCCTCCCACTGACATTGATTGGCTGGTTTCATCACTTCTTGACCAGACTCCTCAAAAAAACTTGATTTGACCTTGCGAAATGAATATGTGTTGGAATTTTGTCTGTTTTTGCACAGAACGTTTTTTTTAATGTATTTTTTAACACTTTTTTTTTTTTTTATCAACAGGTTGACGACAACAGCATTGATGACCTTGGAGAGGTGAAAAAGTGAAGCCCAATTTGCACTTTGATGGAAATCGATCTGACTCGGCACAGCAAACCTGGCCAAATGTACACAACGGCATAAACCCCTTTTATATCTATTTTATTTCATGTATAAATTTATGTGGACTTGGCTTCACTCTTGGGGTTTTTTCAGTTCTTTGTAAGATGCTGTCTCTCGGTTGCCAAAGGTTTGGAATGAAATCAGTCAGACCATTTCATACATGCAATGGACAAATAAAATGTGGCCCCATCCAATCATTTCTTTCATTCTTTGTCCCGTTGAATGTTTTAATTGTTTTTGTCTGTAGTTCTACATTTAATCTCTAATGGTTTCTTACTCACATGGAGTACAAAAAAAAAAGTCATGTATAATGTTGGTTCACTATCTAAAGGAATTAAGTAATAGAAGTTTAATTGCATAATTGGTATTTTAGCTGCATTATTAGCATGTATGCACAGATTCTTGAATTTAAATATTGTATATATGTAAAATGATGTAAGACATAAGTGTACATAACTTCAGTATTCCCTCTAAACATTGTTTAGCTCCGCCTTTCATGCATAACCACACCCCCAATTGTGGATCTTCAATTAAAACCATCTCATTAGACTCAAAGAATAACCATTTTTATTACTCTAGTATCAAAATGAAAACCGTAACAGTACCTCCAGATAGTTTTACTTTCTTGTGGACAAATCTTGAAATGTAGACTCATCTATTGAAAGACATTTTACATCATTGTACCTATAAAGCTGCCATAAGAGCGGAACGACAAATAACACACACAAAAACACAGAAAAAGTCAACAAACACGACCTGGAGACAAAGCAGCCAATGGAACGTGGAATCTATTTCCTGTTCTGTGACCAGCACAAAGATCTTCTGGCTTGTTGCTCTGACTCCGATTCAAGTCCGGAAACTCCAGCTCCTCTGGAAGGGCTGGAAGGAGTTCTTCAGCGTTGAGAACATTAGCGGAGGTTTCTCGGGGAAGATGGCCGCCTGGCTTTTGGGCGTGGGGAAGCGTCGGCGGTAGATTTCAGGATGAGATCTCTGAAACTGACAGGAGAGAAATGAGTCCGTGACAAACTTTTGCCGTTTTTCTGAACCTCTTACCTGCTTCAGCTTCTTCTTCTTATCTCTAAGCGACATGTTCTTGTCTTGTATGATGCTTTCCAGCAGTTCCTCGATGGCTCCTCGAGAGCCCGCCACCCTCTGCTCCTCAAACTCCTCTCTGCTGATCTGTCTGCAGAAGGACTGAGGTGGAGACGCTGCGGAAGTGTCCGTGTCCGCTCCAGAATACTTTATCTTGAGCCACAAGACGAGAAAGAACATGAAAACACTGTGTACAACTTTTGAAGATCATAATAGAATTTAGTTTTTCAGATTCTTCAGAAAATACAACCAACAAATCTCAATGTGATATGCAAACATAAGCACCTCATTAGTTTCCTGATGTTCTAACATAAGGCTCTAAGACAAAAATCTGTCATAAGGCGATACTAAGAAATAAAAAAAAAAATTGTCAAGGCTACTAAATCTAATTTGTTTTTGTTATATGTCTATACTAAGACATAAGGCAGAACCAACAACCTCTCGGACACCAAGTCCAATTCTCTGGACCACAACTGCACGCTCTACTAAGACATAAAAAAGTTGTCGTAAGGCAATAACTGAGACATAAACAATGTCATAAGGCTACACTAAGACATACTTTTTTTTATCATAAGGCTATACTAAGACATAATGCAATATTAAGACATAAAAAAGTTTTGTCATAAGGCTGTACAAAGACATTAAAAAACAATTGTCATAAGGCTATACTAAGACATAAAAATGTTTTGTCATAAAGCTACACAAAGACATAAAAAAGATTTTGTCATAAGGCTATACTAAGACATAAAAATGTTTTTGTCAAATTTCCTACCACTAGTCCACAACTACAGG
Organism: Paedocypris sp. Pulau Singkep; assembly: GCA_017309775.1. Classification (NCBI taxonomy): domain Eukaryota; kingdom Metazoa; phylum Chordata; class Actinopteri; order Cypriniformes; genus Paedocypris; species Paedocypris sp. Pulau Singkep. The sequence continues at coordinate 11,299,849 of MU204191.1, forward strand.
AAATACTAAGAGATAAAATAGTAAGGCTATACCAAGACAATAAGCAATACTAAAGCATAAAAAATTGTTGTCGTGAGGCTATACTACGACATTAATCATTTTTAGCCATACTAAAACAGAAAATGTTTTTTGTCATAAGGCTATACTAAGATTCTACTTGTGATTCCACTTGCTATGTCCAGATATGGGCGTATTCTGGTAGTCACAGTCACGGGCTGTCAGAGATTATGAGTTCCCCATATTAGTGTATTTATTGCAATACATTTGTATTTCTTCTGGTATTTTTAGCCACTCCTAAGAGTCGCTGCGTGTATAAGGAATCTATAATACAGTAGTATAAGAAAATATAAGCACTGATTTTTCAGGCACAAAATAAAAATTCCAATAAGCGGCAAATTGCTGTATATGTTGTGTTGTGACCTGAGCTCTTCTGAGGTGGGACAGATGCTCCTCCACTGATCTGCGCAGGCTGGTGGGAACCTTCAGGGCGCTGTCGTGATTATCCATCAGGAACGTCACCAGCTTGATGGCCAACAGCTCATCCAGGTCCACCTCGTCTGCGGATCCCAGAATGCAACGCGAGAAGGTCTGGACCATCTACACACACACACACACACACACAGAAACCCTACTGCTTCGTTTGTGTATCTTAGCCACAGCAGAATACAAAATGGTGCTAGTTTTATCTTATTCCAAGCAAAAAAGTAAAAACGGATAGGCATCACATTGTTTTATTTTTCTTTCTTTTATTGAGCCAATAAAAGCATGCATGCCTGTCTGCGTCCGGAACCATTATTTTCTAAAAAAGGAAAAAAAGAAATACAGTGGGACCCTGACTTACGAACGTCCTAGATGACGAAAGTCCTGAGTAACCTAATCGCCAAAAAAATGTTTTCCCAAGAAATATTTTCTCCATACAAATGAAGCACGTATTTGTACCGCTAGCGTGTATGACGTCATTTCAAGATGGCGGCGACCGTTCACGCGAGATTGTCCGTATATCATTATACTGTACCTTTATAAACATCAGTCAAAAGGCAAACTAAACAACTGCTATGTAACATGTTTTTATTACATTTATTATCAATATTTTATCATTCGTACAAAAATGTTTGTCGGAATTTTTGAAGACAACAGATTATATTTTGTGTCACAGATTAGATGGATTACATGTAAAATCCGGCTCAGATAACATGAACGAAACGGCTTAATCACGGATTAATTTTTAGCATCTAAATTGGTAAAAAGCTTCTAAAATTGGAAAAAAATGGGGTGCTTATATTCACATAAATATGGTAGTTGTTCAGTCACGCACAGTTGCTAAGAACTTAGGAAACGTGTCATCCCCAAAACAACTTGATTTACCAGAGTGCGAGATCCAATGGCGTCGTTCAGAGGAGGGAGGGCGGGGTTTGCACAGACTTTGGCCATCAGGCGCATCAACAGCTGCAGTTTGCGTCGACTGGCAGGAGGAAGCAGGAGACAACAGACCTGCAGAGCTTCCACTGCCACCGACTGGTGCTGAAGAAGCCCTGAGCACAACACACTGCTCCGTCACACTCACAGCTAGGGAGGCTCGGTATTGAAAAAATATGCGATATGCGATATTGCTGTTGAATATTGCGATAACGATATTGCTTATATTGCGATAACATATTCTCTTATAAAAAATAAACAAAACTATCTAAAAAGTAAAACTACTGATGACTAAAATGATAAAATATTATTCAGGCAATATGTTTTTAATCAAATTTAGCTTGATTTGGGCTAAAAAATTGTCTAGTAGGAGGTAAACATTAAGAATATAAACCTCAGCAGATATATATTGCTCTCAAACATTACATTTCATTCACATACAGTATAAACACACAATCATCAAGATCAACATGGGCATCTTATAAACAAAATGTGTCCTTGCCTTTCCTGCTTTTAAATAATAATAAATAATGCAAAATATTAAACAAAGTGTTCAGGCCTTATAACCGTACAATCACCAAGACTTTTAAACTAAATATGTTCTTGCCTTGCCTTTTTTCTAAAAAAAATAAAAAACACAAAATAGTTTTATGTCGGATGTTTTTTAAACATGTCCAGCCATGTTTGTTTATTGTAAATAAACCACTTTTGCATTGATCCATTGCGCATCCTATTATCGATAACTATATTGTTTCGATATATCGTGCAGCCCTACTCGCAGCTTCACACTAAACAGTGATGGACCACTCACCCAAAACACTGACAAAGATTTCATACAGCTGGAAGGTCAAGAGAGGCTCTTTCAGTCTTTGGAAATGTTCAGCCACGGTCCGGAAAACGTCTCGCTCGAACCCGGGGTAGGTCGGCTGGCTGCCGTCGCTGCCGTTTGGCCCTACGAATAAGATGTAAAGACACACTAGAGGAAGCTCTTCACACCATCATCAGAGGAGAAGGTCCTCCACGCACGATCACTTACAGTTGGCCAAGCATTTCATCGCAGAGAGCACCCAATGAGGCAAGTCTTCTGTAGAGCCCAAAAGCAAACAGACAAGCGGAGTTTGAGGTTGTTCCCTCACAAGAACATGTTTCAAATGCTTTAGTCACTTTTTTGTTTGTATTTCTTATTTTTCGCTTTTTACATTTTCATCTCAGATGTTTGCGTTTGACCTCCCTTACTCTGATTGGCTGGTGAGAATGTTATTGGCAGCAGCAGACTAGGAGGTAGTAGCTTTTTTAGAAATTAAAGGGTTATTTTTGCACAATTTTGCTGAATTATTTTGGTGGCAGACTGCTTCAGAATAATAGTAGACACTTTTGTCTCAACACATCGAAAAATTATGAAATTGCGTCTGTGAAGAGAAGGATTTGAAAGGAAAGGCATTTTATAAATAAAATTGTATTACTATTACATATTATTATTATTATTATTATTATTGTTATCATTATTAATATTAGAATCAGAATTAGCTCTAAAGGCCAGTTTTTCACAGGACAACATTGGTCTTACTTCATCTTTAAGCTAAATGAAAAAAAACAAAAACAAATGCAAATGTAAAGAAAATTACATTTGATCATTTTGGCAATCTAATCTAATTTAAACTAATTTAATCTGATTACATATTCTACAGCCTAACAATTTGACAATATGTGGATAAAAAACGTTTTTGAGTTTGTCTGTTGGTGTAAACTTTTTCTAAAAATGTGAATAGAAATAATGTTTATTAAGAAGATACGTGTTTCTGCAAACTGCGAGAGCGTTTGTGTTCGTGAGAGTGAAGGACTTGTGGAATTCTTACCCGATTTGTTTTTCAGGACAACAATCCCCTGCCTGTTAACGCCAAACACGTTGTGAACGATGTGCTCGGCGCTCACGAGTTTGGTCTCCACAACTCCATCCAGCGACTGAAGACCCAGAGCGTTCTGTAGACTGAAGAGCAGAGCTTCATGCGGTGGAAGAGCATGAGGAAGTGTTGGCGGCGTCTGCTTACTGCGTCAGAGTCATTGACTTCCAGATCTGGTCCACGTGTTTGGGCGTCGGCTCTCTCCTCCGGATGATGCGGCACTCGGGCACCTCACCGATGGCGATGCTGTGCCTCTTGTTCCACAAGGCCGAATTCTGAAACCACAATTACGATAAAATATTTTCTCAAGTCATTGTTAATAAATAAAACTTAACTGTGAAATAAGGACATTGTTTTTTTTTTTGTTTTATTATAATTATTATTATTATTATTACTACTACAGTACAGTGAACGGTCACATTAAGATTTAGATAAACGAAAGAAAGCTGCATCTTGTTTTTTTATTATTATTATTAGCAGCAAGTAAAAGTTCTTTTTGCCACCTAATTATTTTAAAAAAGGTTGCAATGTTATATTTAATGTATAATTGTTATAGCTGATGAAGTGAGCTGTTTCAAATGCGTTAAGAGTGACAGACAATAGACTGACTGACTGAAGATTTTTGTCCAAAGCAACAATCGTTGATGGAGAAACACGTAATAATGATATGATGACATGTAAATGTAATGTAAGGGTTAGGTAAAATGCATGTAAATTATGGTCAACCATAAACAGCGGCTTCATGGGAAGCGTTTCCATCTCCATGTCTGCAGACTCGCCCCAGTGTGGAATTGGCATCGGACCGCGACCTCTGACCCCTGGACGCACGGGAACAGGCTTCAGAGGCGACTGAGGAGGAAACCTGTCAAAGAAGAGTTTAATATTCAGGTCCATGTTCCGTAAAACCTCTATTTAGAACGCCATGATGTTCTACATTTAAACCCTTTGGTCATGTTGGCCTTCAAACAGTGGTGGCGTTCTAATAGAGATTTTACGGTGTTATTATACTGGCCATGAGTAAATAAAAAAGCTCTATATCAGTAAAGCTTTGTGATATTTGTGCCACTGCACCTGTACAGATGTCCGCTGTCTTCGAAGTCTTCTTTACCGAAACGACCTTTCACGTCCTCGATGACATGGTTTTTGAGGAATTTTCGCAGCAGCTGGAGCGTCTGGTGGCGTGTCACTTCCGGTCCAAAGTTCTGGTTCTGTCTGAGCAGCTCGTGCAGAAAGTCCACGGCCTCGGACCCCGTGAAGCTGCGCTCGTGGCTCCGGAAATGTGCCCAGTGACGTCGGGCTGGCATTCCTGTACGGAACAGCCGCACGGTCTCGTTCCACTGGAGAGAATCACACAGTCAGATCTACTGCTCAGAAGAAAACCGCCATAATCAAACACTGTATTTACGCGACTATGAGCATCATGCCAATATAAGCACCCCCCGGATTTTTTAGGCACAAAAAAAACATAAAATTTCTGGCATAATACTTTTAAAATACTTATTTTTCATTTTTAAACAAACACGACATGTGATTTTTATTACTTCAATGCCGTTGTAAAACTAAAATGTTGTTAATTTTTATTTCTAACACTTTCTTTAGGCATTGCTATGTGTCGCTGCGTGGCAAATGTTTCTTTAGTTAATAAAAGCATTAGAAAAGACACAACGCACACAGCTACATATAGACAACGTATTTCCATGTATTTATGATTGCTCCTGACTAAATATGAGAAAAATGGGCCCTTGTGATATTTTTTGAGGGTCTAATATTGGAAAAAAGGGTTGCTTATATTCACGTAAACATATGAATGACAGGAAATTAATGTACTTGTAAAGAGACCTGAATACATTTTTACAAATAAATGAAAAAAAAATAAAAATAAAAATAAAAGGATACATTCACATGTTTATATTACTACATGTTCAATCGCGTATTTATCTGCGGATTCATATGCTCATTTAAATATCTACTTATTTAGCATTTTATTTTTTTTACACGTTTATTTCCATTTCATTTTAACACATATATTCTGTACTTATTTGTGTATATATTTATCTCTCTATATACAACTACATCTACTTTCTTTGTCATTTGTATTTGATTACGATTACGGTAGTTTTGGTCCTTGACGACGATGTCTGACCGAAACCAAGTCGAGCGTAAAGAGTCAAGATTGAAATGATTTACAAAAAGCAAACCAGCCTGTTCCGTTACTCTTAAAACAACAAACCATCCGAAATAAAGTCGGATTAAGTTTTTGCTAAGCCATCGACATTAACCTTTGCACAATTGTTGACCACGAAACCCGTAGCAAGTTTGAAAGTTGCTTTAAAGTTTTTTAAAGTTCTCACCAGTTTCGTAGCTCTGTACGGACCCGGTCCAATCATCCCCCCCTCCATCCCAGACAGACCGGTAACGGGTGTAATAACGAAGTGTAATCTTATAATCGCGGATCTTTTCACCAGTTTATCGCCGAAAGCATCTTGACGGCAGTTACCACTCTTTTGAAAATCGAGACATTCCTGCCAACAGCGTGATTGGCACAGGATAGACACGTGACTGCGCTGGCGGAACCCAGGTGCAGTGTGGGGCGTGTAGTCCACCTACGACTAACTTTTTACGGCTAACTTTCTACTTACAGCATAATTAGGCTGAAATTAAGGAAACGAGTTAATTAAAAAGAAAAAAGAGAGATAATTGCACAACAAATAATTTATTTCATTTCCATTGTAAAAAAAAAAACAAAACATTTTTTAAACATCAGAACATTGGTAAAAAAAAGAAAAATTGAAAATAAAGACCAAGGAGAAAATGCACTCCTTAATGGCAATTCTATTACATCTAGCTCAAATAGAATATATATATATATATATATATATATATAAAACAGGATGAAAATGTAATGTAATTTTTAAAACAGGTCATTATATATAGAATAAATTAAGTCTCACACACCCAAAAAGTCTCTTTAGTCTAAGTCAGTATAACAAATTAGAATGATGTCATCTCTGCAGCAAATAGCAGGCTCGAGCATCAGGTACATCGCTGCAAAAGGGCCTCGGCTTCTTCGGCGTCTCGCGTCATGACCTTCAACAACCCTTTAGCAAACACGTTCCGAGCTCTCACAACCTCCAGCCGCCAGATCAACCATTCCCAGTCAAAGCCTGAAGTGAAAACGACTCGCGAGCAGAAGGAGAGTTCTGTGAGAAGATGGCAGTCCACGGTAGTTTTAACATAAAACAGAGAGGTGGAACGTTCAGGCTCTTCGGAAGATCAGTCAAACTTCTTCAGCAGGTAGTTCCCATTGTGGTGGCTGGTTTTGCAGGAGAATATTTTGGGAAGCCTTTTGCCCTTGGTGTAGGCATGATAGTAGAAGTTGAGGAACAGGATGAGGAAGATCAGCCCGTAGAGACCGATGACGTAGAGGAAGACTGGGAACTGATAAGGACAGTCCTTCATGAAGAAGAACTGACCGATGTGAGCTGTGACCAGCACAAACTGAATCTGAAACGAGAAGTTGGATAAAGGTCAAGTCACTCCCATTACTGTGTCAGCCAATGAATGAGCCAGAAACGCACCAGCTGGATGGTGGTCATGTACTTCTTCCACCACAGGTACTTCTGGTAGGCCGGTCCCAGAGCAGAGAGAGCGTAGTAGCTGTACATGATCACGTGGACCATGCAGTTCAGAAGAGCGTGGAACGTTCCCAGACCACCTAAACCACATATTCCAGTTAGCACAGGGAATAGGCCGAAGCTTTTGCAACTGGAGCGTCAAAATGGAGCCAAAACTCAAAGCCTGATTTATGTCAATTTTTTTTACGCGAATATGGCTACAAAAATGCTTAAAGTACTTGAGTACATTTACTTTGTTATGTTACTCAAGTATTTTGGCTACTTTGTACTTGTACGAAGTATAAAAAATAAAACCAACTTTTACTTCTTGACTACATTTTTGCAAATTTGAACAAAATCTTTATCCATATGGTTTTGTTCTGCCTGTTTGAAACATTGACATTACATTTCATTTCTATATTAGGAAACAAAATCTAATATAGGGAGTAAAAAATAAAGAGAGTAAACCCTTCTAAATTTCGTAAATAATTCTTTTTTTTCCACATTTCCTGGTGATTTTTCAGTCTAAAATCAGTACGATTAAAGTTCTTTTAAAATTAGATATTTTACAACTTGTACTCAAGTTTTCCTGGAATTGGTGACTTCTGATAGATCTTTTTACAGTCAGGAAGCTTTTTACACCTCTGCAAATTATGCATTTAGAATTAATACATGGCAGCGAAAGCAGCTGCATTATGGGATCTGTAGTTTGTGTGCCATCAGTGGTTCTTATTGCTGGACCACTCATACCAATATTATCAGCTTCATTTAAAGAATCTGTGTGGCACATATGCTTTACAATGTCATGGTTTCTTACCTGGGGCGAACCGGACTCCAAACCACCAGGTGAAGGGCATGATGGAGTGATGGTAGACGTGAAGAAACGTCACCTGGCTACTCTTTTTCCTCAGGACGAAAAACACCTATTAAAATATGCAAAATGCGATTAACTCCAGGCAAAGGACGTGTAAAAGCCTCCAATCTTGTGCAAAAACGTACGGTGTCGAGCATCTCAACAAACTTGGAAAAGTAGTACAGCCAGCAGGTCGACGCCATCTGCAAGCAAACGTGTGTTCAGCACAACCCGTCATCCAGAAGGAATGCGTCTCAGCCACTTACCCGGAGAGCCAGAGGAGAGCTGGAGTAATCCACCAGGTCACACCCGTAGGTGTATCCGTTTGCCCAGCCGGACATGAGAAACTGAGAAGAGATGGAGATAGTGAGGTTGATGCTAGTCAACACACAGATGAACGTGCAACTGCACTAATATCCTACCAAGTGGTGTAAATTACTTGAGTAAAAGAACTTTAATGTTTACTCTCTACTTGACTCCATTTTTGACTGAGTAACTGTATCTTTACTCCACTACTTTGGAAAGGACACTTACCGATACTCGTTACATTGTGATTGTCTGCAACAAGTCGGCGTCTAATTTCTAATGTGGTTAATTTCTTGGGTTAGAGGCAATATCACCATCTGCAGGATGCTGAAGGTACTGGATGCGATTTATCAGCTAAATCACGTTAAAGTGAATTAGTGGTTGCACTTTTTTTGCACATTAAAGTTTGACTGAGACTGTTTAACTCTTTTAATCTATTTTGTTCTGCCATTTTAAAACATCGATGAGTTGAAGCTCAATTCTTTCTCAGGGAATAAAACCTCACAAATAAAGAGTTTCTTGTCTTCTACAATTTTGCTATTTTTTGAGTCTAATATCAGTAGGGGTAGGAGTTGGAATTGGTGACTTGTAACGGAGTAATTTTCACAGTCAGGTATCTCTTTACACCTCTGCACCTACCTCATAGATCATGTAGATGGAAAGTGCCACAATGCCAAAGTTGTAGACAATCATGGGGCGCTTGAGGTCAAAGGGCTTGCGGTTCTCCATCATCCGAGGCCCGAGACACGTCACAAAGTAAACGTAAGCAGCGATAATGATGGTCTGGGGGAACGGGGAATCCATGAGAAGCCAGTTCCCAGTGCGAGGATCTGCGAGGACAGATCATCCGGTCAGTCGGGTTAAGCACAAGAACATGACATTTTACAGATCTTACCTGCTTCCTTAAGCCACTCATCATAAAACAGCACCGCCCGTGAGGTCAGCAAGGTGAAGGCCATGTCTGCTGGCTGTCTCAGCGTCTCTTCTGAGAAGAACCACAAGATCAGAACACACCAAGACAACTCCTGACATTTACACAAAAAGGTACAATTCTTTTTCAATTCTTTGACCATAAATTGACAGCTAAAAGTAGAAACATTCCATTCAAGAAGCCAAACTCGAGCATATGGATGAGAGAACTAGAGTGAGGATGGATGGAAGCGCTCATTCAACCATTCATTAAACAGCATCATGAGCAATTCAAAAATGAATATCGA
>MU204191.1:11311655-11313454 GCA_017309775.1 Paedocypris sp. Pulau Singkep
TTCACTTTTCATATAATCATCAATCATGATCATTCAGGAATTGTGGAGAAAGCATATCGGAGCTATCGAAGCAAACTTCACACAGTGGTTCAGGCTACAGGAAATATGTCCAATATAAATCATTACGTTGAGATATTCGCAAAAGTTCGAATTCAAATTCTCATTATTTTTGTTTTATTTGTCACATACATATGCATACATGGTAGGACATGCAGTGAAATGCTTTTAGCAATCATGACCAGTAAAAACTAAAAATTCCGTATAATCAAGTAAAGTGATTGAAAATGTCTGTCTCAAAAATATATCGTGACCAAAAACGTTCTGAAGTGACAAGTTCTATTATGAGAATGAAGAAATCAAATATATTGCAGCATAAATGTTTCACGTGACAATAGTAAGCCTTTTACTATTTTAGTATGCCAGTGGAAAGATTGTGCAAACTTGTAACACTGCAAATAAATAAATACAGTAATAACCCAGCTTATAAAAATAACAAGTTTAGGCATCCTAGTGTCGTAGAAAGTATCTATGATCTGTTTTCTGTCGACTTGAGAAACTTTTATTGACCATATCTAATACATCAGCTAGATGGAACTCAGATGCAAATGCATGAGCACTTCAGGCCTAAAGATGCTCACAGTCGAATTTCCAAATCTCCCAATCTCACTAAGGTCAAGTTGTCCCTTGCTAGACAAAATTTCATTCCCTTCATATCTACAGTACACACGCCGTCCCAGAGTAGAGATATCCAGAGTGTCCAAGCATTTGTTAATCCCACAAGTAAAAAACATCACATGCAAAACTCCCATCTATTGTCGCGCACACAGGGTTAGAATGACATCCGTCAAAACATCCATCCCTTCCACACACACACGCAAACAACGGAGTAGTAAGTCAACAGTACATTTTAGAATACAGAGTAAAATAATTTAAAAAAAACTCATAGTAAAATATGGAAGATACACAGTACTTTTAGAATATACAGTACTTTGGATTATAAACCTTTTATAGAAAATTCATTAAATTCAACCACACTAGCAATAACAGTAATGAAAAGTTTTTACTGATGATTATAGGATGTATTGTTATTTAAATTAGTAGGACTCAGTATTAAGATTGAATATGTTTATTATTATTATTGTATTTATTTATAGGGCATAAACTTTTTAATCTAGATTTTTAATTAGATTTTTTTATCTAAATTGAGAATTACAACCCAACTACAGGCACCGAGATATTTGACATTTTTGTTGCATTCCGCATGGCAACATTTGACCACACGATGTCGCTGTTTTATTTTCTATCGGACAATGAGGAGCAGCATCCCGCATCTCTCTGATGGATAATAGCGAGATGCTTGATGAAACGGATGGCTAGCGAGGTGGAAACAGAAATGTGACAGCAAAGATGGCTTCCCGTTTCGTCTTGTGTGTGATTTTGATGCTATATTTGGCGATTATCGAAGGAATTCCCGGCCAATCTGTCCAGGAGAGAGACGCTCTCGGTAAGCGAAAATAAAGGCGCACGGCGGGTCTTGTGTGAGGGAGTGGTGGGGTGTTAAAGCATCGGGCGAACGAGCGAATAAATACTACAAATATGTTTTTTTTTATTATAATACGACTTCGATGATTTGATTGCCTATAAGATAAATTTAAATGCATGTTTAGTACGCTACATTAGTGTAAATAATAATGATACGTGTTATCGACAGATTGGCCTTTTCGAAAACGGCTACCGAAATCAATACAAATTAGTGTTTAAACCGTGTTTTTCTGTTCTATTACTGTTGAACAAAATGT
>MU204191.1:11323127-11337218 GCA_017309775.1 Paedocypris sp. Pulau Singkep
TCAGACAGCGTGACACCGTTAAAATGCCGCATTATAATTTAAATCAACCTTTCTCACGTGACCTAAACTATTTCAAGAGCGTAGTTTCGATCAATCTCGCGCGTCTTTGAGCAATTTGCGGCACTTTTGTCCACTTCCACGTCTCACACTTCTTTGCCGCGCCTTTGCGCCGGACCACGTGATGGCGCTGCTGACAAGCGCGACCTTTACTTTCGTTTGCGAAACAGAGCTTGAAGCGCTCAGCTACAAGTCAATGTTACACACAATCAGTGTCAATATTGAGATAAGATATTTTTTGGATTTACTCTTGGACACTCCCGAATTGTCATGGTATTTAAAAGGTCATATTTTTTGAAGATGTATTAAAGTCTGGACGTCTGTGTGTATGTATAGCGAGATTGTTTACATATATCAAGAGTGCAGTACATGAAGTAGGTCATCGTTATTGGGTGAGTTTATGTTTATAACTATTGTTCTATAACTTACTCACACACATACGTTCACTTCATTAAATCAATATTTGTTTCATCTAAACATCTAATACTATAATTGGTTTAAAACAACGTGTTACAATTATATTGTTATGTTTATTTTTTTAATATATTAATGTATTTTAAATAATATATTTGGAAAAAAGTAGGTTCTGATGGTGTCTTACATAAATACGGAGATATCAAATGAAATCTGTATGCTGTTATTGTAGAGAAGATGGTCGAAAATGCTGCTGTTGACCACTAGAGGTCGCCATTAAGTTGTTTGTAGATGTCACTCACTTGTTTTACAACGTCACACTAATTTATCAGTATTTTAGATACTTAATCAATGTATTGATTTATGAATCTTGCTCTTGTGTTTGTCCAGAATGTTTTTAGTCGGTTTAACTGGAGGAATTGCCTCAGGGAAGAGTACAGTGTCTTCTCAGCTAAAAGAACTCGGCTGTCCTGTCATTGATGCAGACGTGGTGGCCCGAAAAGGTCTTGTAAATTAGTAGTACTGTACGAGTTTAGTTATTAATTCATAGTTTCGCAATGTATATTGATGTAGAGTTCATTAATAAAGTATTAATATACAATACTTATTAACTTGACAACACCTTTGTCAAAAACGATGCATTGCTTTCCTGTTTTGACATACTTTAACATTATTTCAGTTGTCTTAAATTGCATGCTTTAATACATCTACACATAAATGATACACTTTTTGTATTTTACTCATTTTGTTGTATTTTTATTCATCATCATAGTTTGTTTTGTATTTTATTCATATTTTGTTTTTGTTTTTATTGTATTATTATCTTTTTTTATTGTATTTCTTTGCTTTGCATGTTGAAAATTGCACTACATGTTGTACCATGTATGTGTGACAAACAAAAATAGAATTGTATTATTAATATTTTAATTTTTTTTGCATTGTTGTATTCTAATTGTGTTTGTTATTTTTGTTTGTCAGTGGTTGAGCCGGAGAGCAGTGCGTATAGGTTGCTCCTGCAGCACTTCGGACAGGACATTTTATTGGACAGCGGGGAGATTGACAGACAGAAACTGGGGCAGATTATTTTTTCCAGCCCGGAGAAAAGACGACTTCTCAACTCCATCACACACCCGGAGATCTACAGAGAAATGATCAAGCAAATCCTCTTCTACTTCCTCAGAGGTAGCACAAGACAGGAAATGAATGTAGAGCTGTGTACATGCTTAATACATTTAACCCTCCTGTTATGTTTGTTTCAGAGGAACATCAGTAATGTTTATGGGTCAGTTTGACCCGGGGCCTTTTATTATGGCTATAACAAATAGTATTTGAACTTTCTGACTATTTTCAACTTCTATTTTGTCTGAAGGGTTAAATTGATTGATTTTCTTCGTATCAAAAACAAGTAGCGGGCGTTAGAAATATGTGAACGGAACCATTTTTGGTTTATATGTAGATTACACTGACTAAGACAAGCAGAAGTTTCAAAGTGAAAAAATACTTTTAAGTATTTTTATTTCAGTATTTTTTCAGCAGTTTTCCTTAGTATACTTTCACTAATTTCAGTATTTTTTTGGTTATTTTTAAACTTCTAACATGGGTCAATTTGACCCAAATAGGGTCAATATAATATATCTCAAATATATATATAAAATATATCTTTGTAATATAAACATGTAGCGTGGTGTTACTATTATGTGAACAGAATCGTTATACATGATAATTACACCAAATAAGCCAAACAGGAGAATTTTCAAAGTGAAAAAATACTTTAAGTATTTGTAAAATATTTTTAAACTTTGGAGTCGTGTCAATTTGACCCGAACATAACAGGATGCTCCTTTTCCTCAGGCTACAGGTACGTGATCTTAGACGTGCCCCTGCTGTTTGAGACACGCCGCTTCACTCGGTTCTTCACCCACACTGTTGTCGTCTACTGGTAAGCCATTCACTTCCTACCATTACCGTATTTAGGCATATGTAAGCATCCTTTTTTCAAATTTTAGAATCTCAAAACCTTGGGGGTGCTTATATGCGCACACTTCAAATATGCACGTAAATGTAAGTGCTCATATTTATAGTGAGGAGCAATCACAAACAAATTGAAATAAGTCGACTTTATTCAGCGGTGCGCTTCTGTGTTGTGTGCTCTATTCTTTCTTTAAATATTGGTTCCGGATCAGACATGCGTATACGTATGCTTTTATTGGCTGAATAACAGAAATAAAGAAACACTAGCCACGACGTTATACTTAGCAGTGGCTAAACTATGGTACCTCACATGCAACTAACTTTAAAAGTAAAGTAGAATGAGTTAGACCGTCAATAACAAACGTACCCAAATAGCAGAGATAAGGAAATCTTATCCTCACAGCCACACGCTAAAATAAATTTAAGAAGAAAAAAATACTAATAAATTCAGTAAAAGACACTAACATGCAGCGTGAAAACGAGAATATGCCCATATATGGACAAAGCAAGTGGAATCATAGCACCCTCTACTGGAGATATACTCTACTACATTTAGAAACACTATTCAACGTTACTAGTTTTTATCTATTATTCAGGTTTGTTAAAAGAGATTGTATTGAAGAAGTATTGTTGGGAGAAGTATTGAGCCAGAAATTTAGGTTCAAACACCACCAAACTTAGGATGTGCTTATGTTCGCCTATGGATAAAAAAATTTTTTCGTGCCTGGAAAATCAGGAGGGCGTCTAAATTTGCGTAAATTCTTATAATACGTGGATTTTTTTTTTTCTGACAGTGATCCGGCGACACAACTGTCTCGTCTTATGCAGAGAGACGCTCTCAATCTGGGAGACGCCGAGCAGAGAATTGCAGCCCAGATGCCGCTGAACGAGAAGCGCGGCCTGGCCAGTCACGTGATAGAAAACTCCGGCTCTCGTGAGGAAACGCACCGGCAGGTCCTGCGTCTGCACACCAAGCTGGAAGACTCCATGGAGTTCCTGGCTGTGAGAGCGGCGGTGGTGGTGGCCATCGCTGGAATCAGCGGCCTGGTGATTTACACCGTCAGGCTCCTGGTCTCTTAGCAAAGTGCCTCAAAGAAGATCTTTAATAGAAGTGAAGAATTTTGAAATATTTTTTATTTTAATATGCTACCGTGAAACATTGAAGAAGAAAAAAAACGTCTTTCCTTTAAAAAGTAGCTGCTGAATCCACATCTGTGAACATGTTTGTCTGTGTGTTGTATATTATATAAGATATTAATGATTTGCACAAATGATTATTTTTTTGTTTTTTGCCACTACACTCAGTTATGGATTAATTGTAAACTACTGGTACGTGGTTGGGTGACCTTACTTTGTTTGCTTAGGTCTTGAAGAGAAATAAACTGGAATAATCATTGTTTTTGCTTGTCGTGATATATGATAAAGTGTTGTGAAGTACTTGTGTTTTTATTTACAATTGATATTATTATAATTATAATATTTTACATTTATTAATGTGTAAATATTTTAAAATATTCAAAATTTATAATTTTACTTATATATTTGTAATATTATAATTCATTTTATATTTAAATTATAATATACGTACTATAATATTCAATAGTATATACGTTGTAATACTGTATTATATTTTAGCACAAGCTTCACCAAAAACATTTTAGCATACGTTAGTCATCAACAAACTAATATTTTTTTGACTATAAGGAGGACCGATTTGTAAGGCGCACCAACAATTAACGTTTATTTCCTAATCTATATTCACAAAAAGGCATAAGTTGCTTTTCTAGATTACAGTATATGGCACACAGTCAATTTTTTTCATGTTTTTTAAGATTTCAAGTGTGGCTTATAGTCCAAAAAATACGATATAAGCATGAACATATTCATATTTGAACAAATACACTGATATAATATATGGACTAACAGGTGGAGTAACCCTACAAAAATATTACAAAAAATACTAAACTATACTTCAGCTGCGAAATGGCAGCCTTATAACATAAAGCTTTAGAAAGAGTTTTAGTATTTTTGTGGCTGAATGTAAAGCTGAATAATAATGCTGATGATAATGCTGATGATATGTTGTGGATGAGAGTGACAGACACTTCTTGAGTGTCCCGGTCCTGAGGCTGAGCCTGCGGTGATGTTCTGTGTCTTTAACAAGATGATCTTATGTTAACACAGAGTGACACGGGCCAGAGGGGTCCTGCACACAACACCCCCTGTGTGTGTGTGTGTGTGTGTGTGTTTATGTATGTGGTTATGCCCCAGTGTCTATGCCAACATAGGAATTCATGTAATTTCTAAGATGCTTCCATTAAGAGGTCACTGTGAGCTAAAGCCCATTACAGCATCTCTGAAGTCATTACATTGAAGGTGGCCAGTCCATCACATCAGGAGGAAATGGACAGTGGTGTACTTGAGTAAAGGGACTTTGCTACTTTACTTAAGTATTTTTGGCTACTTGTACTGAGTATCCAAAATATAAGCAACTTTTACTGAGCGACATTTGTGAGTGAGTATCTGTACTCTTTACTCCACTACATTTGAATGGACACGTACTGTTACTCGCTACTTTGTGATACTCATTTTTTACTGCGGTTAATTTTTTGTACAAATGATATTTGGGTGATATCAATATCAGATGGGTGATATTGCCATCTGCAGGATGCTGAAGGAGGTGATTTATCAGCGGAATCACGTCAATTAGTGGTTGCACTTTATTTGCACATTTGAGTTTGACTGAGGCTGACTTTTGGTTTTTTTTAATCTACTTTGTTCTGCTGTTAAATTAAACAAAACCTCATTAACATTTCTGGGTGTTTTTTTATTTGAATATTTTAAGTTGGTAAATTAGTGACTTGTAATGGAGTATCTTTTACAGTAAGGTTTTCGTGCTTTTACTCTAGAATGGTTTTCATCTACTCAGATGCTGATAAGTTAACGTTCGGAAAAGAGAATGGACAACTACTGTATTTAAAGCTGCTGTACACACACACACACACACACACACACACACACACACACACACACACACACACTGTCACTGGTGGAGTCACACAGCCCTATAACACCATTTCAGAAGGAAACCACCCAGCAAATGAGAAGTGACAGTTGCTTTGTGTTTGCTATGTGAGTTTTCATACAGGCCATTTTTGAACAACTAACTACCAGAGGTGAGTAATTGAGTACACTTTAGGTAAATATTTTTAATATAACTTAAACTATTATAATTATAAACAATTTGTAAATATTTTTTTTGCTTAATAGTATTGTAGACCATTTTGTACTTGTACAGAGTATCAAAAATAGAAGCAACCTTTAAAGAATCTTTTCTATACTCATTCTATACGCATTCGTCAATACAATGTACAAAAATTGGGAAAGTACTTTATTTTCAATTTGCCAAATAACTCGGCTGCTCTCAAGATTAAGAACAGTGTTAAATGAATGAAATGGTTAGTAACTACGTTATTCCCATCTTTGGTGATACCCAATAAATAAATCAAAATAAACAAAAAATACAATGATACCCATTGAAACATGTAGCCTATTTAAAAGCAAAGCCCATACAAAAAATAAAACATTTTCAATTCTTGTACCAAAATTAAAGCTTTTTTTAAACGTTTCACTTCAAATGGTACTCACCATCGGGCAGTTGCGGAGTGATGTTTGCTGATAGCCTCTTTGAGTGAGATGTTGTGAGCAGGTGTCCTGCTGTAGACCAACATCTGTCCGGGACAGATAACAAACACCAGCACAATCCTGTTACACGCAAGGACCTTCATCTTTCAAAACAACAGCGGCTCTATCGGAGATGATATTCTCAACTTTCTCTCAGCTTTGCTGCGATGCTAAGCGCTTTAGTCTGTGACTAAACAATTATTTGGTACATCTTTTTTTTTGATGTCTATCATCAAAACCTCCGAGCATGTGAGTCTTGATTCAGATAAAACCAGCACTTGTTACGTTTCTCACATGCCACGGATCTAAAATGGCTCGCTTCTGTGTGTCTCAAACCTACTCAGACACTAAATTCTACTCAAACCTACTCAGACACTAAATTCTACTCAAACCTACTCAGACACTTTGATTCTAAAATGAGGAAACAGCGTCAGCCATTCATCAGGTTGATTTTTGAAGAAGAATAATGTTCATTGTTCATCTTTGACTGACAGTAATACTCAATATTAATACTAACAGAATCATGTGATAGTTTTCGATCCTGTTTGTGTCTTGAATCTTCTCCTACATCGCTATGACACTTATGTGAATATAAGCATCCCCTGATTTTTCTTTCTTTCTTGGCGTTTTCTTTCCAGAAACCTAAAATACTTCTCTTAACAATACTTTTTTACTTTTTTTTTACCAAACCAAACTTGTGACTCTTTTACTTGAATAATAGATACAAAATTTAAAGTTTAATATTATTTCTAAATGTAGTAGTGTACATTTCCAGTAGGGGGTGCTATGATTCCACTCGCTATGTCCATATATTAAAATGTCCTTATATGGGCGTTTTTGTGCCAACCCTAATTTCCTCATAGACAGAGATCGCCATGTTTTAGTATTTCATTTAAAAAAATGTTTTCCAGTGTTATTTAACCACTTCTATGTATTGCGGCATGGTTCAAGTATATTTTATAAATCTCACTTCTTCCAGTGTTTTTTTTGTCTGTTAAGTGTCGCAGCGTGTCCAATGTTTTTTTTTTTTTATTTCTGTTATTGAGCCAATAAAATCTTTTATGCACGTCTGCCTACAGAGCCATTATTTAAAACACACACACACACACACACACACACGCACCGATGCAGAAAGACAGCGTGTTTCTGTTTATTTGTGATTGTTCCTGACTGGAAATACGAAAAAATGGGTGCTTATATTATATTTATGCACCCCCTAAGATTTTGAGCGTCGAAAATTTTGAAAAAAAGCAGTGCTTATATTCACTTAAATACAGTATTTGTGATTGCTCCTGACTTGAAATGCGAAAAAATGGTCGCTTATATTTACGTGCATATTTGAAACGGACGAGGACAAAGAGTCTAAGCTTAAGAGCAGGAAAGCGAGCGCTGACTGAAACGGCGGGATTAAAAACGCAATTATTTAGTAATATCTGAAGCGCGTGTGATATCCACTCCAGCCATTACACCCTGACATTAAAAGTTCATTTTGCAGCTTTAACCGAGAGTCCTTTAATTAAGCGCGGAGCCGATACTGGAATTAAAGAGCCTGGAGGCTGGTGATCAACCTTCTGATTCCTCAGCAAGCCACTGTGATGTGTTATCACTCCCTGGTGACTTCAGTGGCCGTGTCGTCCACACAAGCTTGGCCTGTCATCCCTCTCTCCTCTAGCCTTGTGTAGGACACTGATCATCTCTGATTATGAAGACGTTCCTTCCCTCTGGCATGTGGCATTTCACACTCATTATACCTGTCTGTGATCTCGCCCACTCTCGCTTCTGCTTTCTTCAATGGCGGATCATTAAAAAAAAAAAGCATCCCATAATTTAGGGAAATGGAATTTTCCCTGACAGGTTTCGCAATGTTGATTGAAGATGCAATCTTTAACATTATTATTATTATTATTATTATTATTATTATTATTATTATTATTATTATTATTATTATGAGGGTTTTTTTGTTATTTGTAAATAATACATTTGTATGGCATTACCTAGTGCTGTTAGTTGCACTTTAGCTTCTTTGTTGCACTTTGCACGTTGTCCATTTACTGATCACACTTGGTCACTGTAATCTGGCTACTGGACACTTTAAACTGGACTCTTTAAACTAGACACTTTACCTGGTTTACTTGCGTCACATTGTTGAATTTTAATCATAATTATTTTTTTATCTTCATATTTTTTGGGGGTATTTTTACTCTATAGCTTTACTGTATTTTGTAGGATTTTTTTTTATCATTTTATCTTCAGTTTTCTTGTTATTTCTTTGCTTGCTTATTTATCTTTCTTCTCAATTGTTTAAATACTGGACGATCATAAAATACGTACAAAATTGTAAAAAATGGTAAAATATTTCATTACATATCGTACCATGTATAATGTGTATGTGACAAATAAAATTTGAATTACATTATATATATTTTGCTCGGGTTATGAAAAGGGATTAATAAATAAAATTTGCTATAAAACCTTCTGTGAGCTGTGAATATCTACACAGTAAATACCTTGCAATTTCTCAGACCATTGAAATACTGCTCTATAAATACCTATGCTACAACTATACTACAACTATACTCACTAACACGCCGTGGAGTGAAGATCCTAACACAAATAGTGCAGTTTCAACATGCAAATGTTATTTTTGAAAATAACATTGTAACGAAAACTTCCTAAAAATTAACTAACACGTGAAATATATGCATGTTTGTTAAAAAAAATCACAATAAAACAAATATTTGAAAATTCCCATTTATTAGCAAAAACAATACTTTGCCTGCTATCTCTTACATTTACATCAGAGGATATCTTGATACATTGTTTTGATTTCCGAGATATTTATATATATAATACAGTACATTGTTTAAACACTGGATTTTGAACAAAATTTCATCTGTTCTCTTTATAATTGGCTTTTCTGACACCAATGTAGAGCACTTTACACTGTTCAAAACAGCAATGGAGGTTGTCAAGTTAGCTAATGGCACAAATGAGTCTTGTGCTTAATTCTGACAGTACATCTAAGACCAATATATTTACAAATAGATTTATAATATTCTCAGCAACAAGCGAAACTAAATTGACTAGGGCTTCTTTGTTCATTTTCTATAGGTAATTACATCACATTGCCAGAGACGCAAAAAGACATAAATAAAATATCACAGAATGATCCAACTTACAAAGACATTTTACAGTGATGAAAAATTAATACAATTCCTGGATTTGACTGTGTAATGAAATTCTGCCGTTTATCAGATGAATAAAAGCAACGTCTCTCTCTCTCTCTCTCTTTCTCTCTCTCTTGCTCTCTCTCTCTCTCACACACACACACACACACACACACACACACACACACACACACACACACACACACTAAATAGAAAAGTAAAATAGATTGAACTGAACTGTGATGTCACCCTTGGGGGGGGGAGGGGCTAACACAGGACGTAATTACTTAGATTTGTTGTTATATTTGTTAAACAATGTTTTTATCTAACTAGTTTGTTCTAAACTTTTTTTTTTTTTATTAATTTACCGTATTAAAGTAACGTGTTTGCATGTCTTTTTATCTACTAGTCTTAAATTCTATAGCAAGGATTCATTTGTTTGCACATCTGGATCATCTGTCTGACGGAAATTTCCCGCCTACAGCCGGGAGATACTGTGATTGGCTCTTGCTTTTTATGAGCCAGAAATGAACAGGCCAATTAGAAAAAGAAACAACAAACCTATAATAAACTGAATTGTGAGAAGAAGAAAAAAAAGAACAGAAATGAAAATGTGTAAAAAAAATAAAATAAAATAATTGAGTGAAATTTTATGTGATGCTCTTTCACCTTATTCTGACTTACCGACTTTATTCCAATTTGTTGTGGTTTTATGCTAAAACACTCAAAGAATGACGGAAAAAGCACTAACCTGGATATTGCAATTAAAAACTTAAAAATACTTAAAAAACGTAAAAAAAAGTAAAATATTATGTGTTGAAAAAATAAAGCCAAAATTTGATTAGATATAAATAAATAAATGAATAAAAACGAAATTGCTAAAGTGGGCCATTCTGACCATCCATAGACCGTTAGTCGCCATACAGGATAAAGCCAGCGAATGTGCTATACTTATTACTATTTCCACCATGTGCTTTTCCACCATCCAGCTTGATGAAGATCTCGTCCCCAGGATCGAGGTGCAGGATGACTGTGTTGGAGGCGTAATCGTAACTCTGATCCTGGTCCTGCGCAATGGCACTGGCTCTCACCTGGCAACACAGCGAAAACACACACGTGTCATCACACCCAGTCACATTTGATAAGTACAAACTTGATTCTCTAAATTCTTCTGATTTTCTTATCATCAGTGTAAAGAGTTCCTGAAAACCATACTTGAGTAAAAGTACGGACACCCTACTGTAGAAATTACTCACCAATTCCAAGAAGACTTGAGTGAAAGTTGTGACGTATCCCATTTTAAAATAACTTTTTTATTAAACCTTTTTTTTTATTTGAACTTTTATTTGAACTTTTTCACTATTTTAGTCACACTGAGTTTAGGCAATAAAAAAACCAATAAGTGTGAAAACAAGAAACTTTTTATGATAATTTATTTCTCATAATATAGATAATTTATTTTCATCCTGCAGATGGCGATGTCACTTCGTCCGCCCAAGAAATGAACCGCATTAGAAAATAGATGCCGACACAATCACATGTAACAAGTAACAGTAAGTGTCCATTAAATGTAGTGGAGTAAAGAGTAAATATTCTCAATCACAAATGTAGTCGAGTAGAGAGTAAAAGTTGCTTATATTCTTGATACTCTGAACAAGTACAAAGTAGACAAAAAAAGTAACGTAACTAACTCCATTTACTTAAGTACTTTACTTCACTGATAATTATCAGCAAATTTTTAAATTTGAAAATAATAATAACACACACACACACACACACACACACACACACACACACACACACACACACACACACACACACACACACACACACACACACACACTGAAAGGGACTATAAATTAGCAATGACTAATTTATTATCATAATGATTAGCAAGAAGCAATAAAGTGCCATAAGCAATAAGGAATTACATTAATGCTTTTCCATATTTCTTTTGAAGCTTTTCTTCCTTCATTCAGAATTTGACACATCTAAAAACCTTTCCGTTAAATAAACAAAAATACATGCCAATTAAAGCCTCTATTAATGGCCATTGAAAGTGAATGGTGAAAGAGACAGAACGCACTCTAAATGCTGAAAACATGTCGAATCTTTGGTCCAAAGATCATTTGTTTTCTCTGCAAGTTCAAACTTTCAAAAATCACATCTGGTTTGTGTGTGTGTGTGTGTGTTTGTGTGTGTGTGTGTGTGTGTGTGTGTGCGACAGCCTTACAGGAGATTCAATTATTAGCAGCTATAACTGATGGCTAAATAACTAATGCTTATTTTATTACTTTTTAAACACATAGTTTTATTACTTTTGCATTTTTTTCTATTACATGGCTACGTTCAGGTATTGGAAAAGCTTTGACACACTGAAGAATTAACACACGCAAAGATGTACTGCTGAACTGCCAGTCCGGGATTTGAACCTGTAGCCTTTTGGTAACAAGTACAACTGCCCAACCATTAGTCCACATCTGCCTACATCTGTCTGTCCATCCATCCATTCATCCAACCGTCCACCCATCCATCCAACCACCTGTCCTTCCATCCAACCATCTATCCGTCCATCCATCTATCCAACCAACCAACCAACCAACCATCCTTCCATTCATCCAACCATCCATCTATTCAACTGTCTGTCCATCCATCCAACCACCTGTCCTTCCATCCAACCATCTATCCGTCCATCCATCTATCCAACCAACCAACCAACCAACCATCCTTCCATTCATCCAACCATCCATCTATTCAACTGTCTGTCCATCCAACCGTCCATCCATCTGTCTATCCAACTGTCCATCCATCCAATCGTTCATCCATTCATCCAACCAACCAACCGTCTGTTCATCCATCCATCCATTCATCCAACCATCCATCCAACCAACCATCCATCTATTCATCCATCTAACCATCCGTCTATCCAACTGTTTGTCCATCCAACCGTCCATCTATCCATCCATCTGTCTATCCAACTGTTCATCAATAAAACCGTCCATCTATCCACCTATCCAACGTCCATCCATCCATTTGTCTATACAACCAACCATTCATCCATCTAACCATTTGTCTATCCAACCATCCATCTGTCCATTTATCCATCTATCTATCTCTGTTTATCTATCCATCCATATACGTATGTATCTATATAAAATGCACTCTTGTTCTTTCTTGCTTTCTGTCTCCCCCTCTCCTCTCTCTATCTACAGTCAAGCAGACACAAACTCAAACACACTTCCTCACGATGACTCTAGACATTCAGAACAGACGTCTTACACACGCCTGAACTCAAAACATTCACATACAGTACACACAGAACACATACTATAACACACGTACAGTAGCACTGTGATCAGTTCACCTTCATTTTTCGCCGTTCTGATGGAATGATATAGAGTGAATCAGCTTGTTTTCCTTCTGCATTTGAGTTTAATGTCCCACTTTAAAATACTTTGTTTCCACCCTGCAGACATTTTAGATTTGATGTGACACTGAGCCCGAGCCGTTTGTCTTGATTGCTAGAAGCCTGTTGCTTTAGTAAAAAAAAAAAAAGAAAAGAAAAGATGGACTTATGTAGGAACTGACAGACAGACGGACATAGATAGAGTGAGTGGTACAAATCCATTTTTTATCTATCTATCTATCTATCTATCTATCTATCTATCTATCTATCTATCTATCTATCCATCTATCCATCTATCCATCTATCTATCTATCTATCTATCTATCTATCTATCTATCTATCTATCTATCTATCTATCTGTCTACATATCTTACTGTCTGTCTCTCTCAGACAGACAGACAATAATAATAATAATACATTTTATTTGTAAAGCACTTCACATTTGCAAAGCAAACCTCAGAGTGCTACATACATAGAAGATAAAAACATAAAAGAACTGCAATCAGATTCTGTCAGCCAGTTTCAAATCCTCAAACATCTTTGTGCCTGTTCGGGCTCAAATCAGATTATCCAAAATGTGAAAAATCCCATTTTCTTATCAATTAGTCATTTAAATACAATAAGACTAGTTTTGTTTCGCCTCTGATGTCCATGGTTCTTTCTATAGGACGAATGTCAAAACGGAGCCATCCCCTTCAAGCTTGAAGAGCCGTTTTGGGCCTAAATGAGCTTTAAGGGTTTTTATTTCTGAGCTGCGGAGGACAGAAGATGGTGATGGACAGAAAGTGAAGTTGTTGAAACATGAGAGATCAGTCAGAAGCTGAAGTGCTGTCACCGCAGGCCGCGGCGTGAGTAACAGCTGACTCAAGACACGTCTGAGGGGGAAGAATGTGTGTCCGTCATCTGTGCTTCATGTATATGACTGTCCGAGCATGAAGGAAAGACATAATTAAAGCCCAGAGCTTCGCTAAAGCCAACGCACACAAACAGACTGACCGTGGTGCGGCCATCAGCCACCTACAACTCCACAAACATCCTTCTGAAAACCTCTGCAACTTACTCTCCACATCACTGTGCTCCGCTAATTACACCAAATAAGTGTTGACTCGTCTGTCTGTCTATCTATCCATCCATCCATCCATCCATCTATCCATCTGTCTCTCTCTGCTTTTCTCTATCTATCTATCTATCTATCTATCTATCTATCTATCTATCTATCTATCTATCTATCTATCTATCTATCTATCTATCTATCTATCATCCATCTATCTCTCTCCTTTTCTCTATCTATCTATATATCTATCTATCCATCTATCCATCTATCTATCTATCTATCTATCTATCTATCTATCTATCTATCTATCTATCTATCTATCTATCTATCTATCTATC
>MU204191.1:11338863-11459571 GCA_017309775.1 Paedocypris sp. Pulau Singkep
TTTTTTCAAGTTGTGGGTCATTTATAACTGATGGCCACCTTGAAAGTTTTATACCGCTTTTTACACAATATTTGTAGATGCACACATATTTTTTTATTATTAAAAACGAAAATAATATATATTAGTATATATTTTAGCACGTATGTATGTATAGTATAGAACAATTATAGAATATATTTTGTACAACCAACTCTGCGCAGTTGGGCCGCCTCTTTAATGGGTGTATTTTAGTATATAACAAGTATACTACCTCATTCAATGTGTCCCAATTAACAGGAGTGGACTAGGGTAAACTTTACTGTTTTTATTACTATACTATAAAGGGTATGTATATACTGTTTTAGTAAATAAAAAGTATGCTACCTCATTCAATGTGTCCAAATAACAGGAGTCGACTAGAGTATACTATACATTTTTTATTACTATACCATAAAGGGTATGCATATACTATTTTAGTATATAAAAAGTATCTATCCATCCATCCATCCATCAGTTTGTCTGTCTGTCTGTCTGTCTGACTGTCAGATAGATAGATGGACAGACAGATAGATGGATGGACGGTCAGCCAGGAGGGAAGTCAGGCAGACAGACATATCCATCCATCTAAAAATGAAGAAAAAGGAAAAAAAAAAAAACAGGAGTCGACTATATAAAGAGTATCCTGCCTCATCCGACCCTCTACGACGTGCTAACAGTTTCTTACAAGAGTGAGGAACAAAAATAAGCGCAGGCACCACGAGCAACACGTACCTGTCCATTCTTCAGCAGATCTGCCCACATGCTGGTGCCATCTCCTCCTCTCATCAGGACATTGTAGGTGAAGAAGTAAGTACCGGGAACCTTGCACACAAACTTCCCCGTGGACCCATCATAGTTACTCCCAATGTTTGTCACAACGTCATCAAACCTCAGGACCTCGTAGCCCTCTTGAGGATTGCGAAGACCCGCGTAGAACGCCACACGTGGTCCCGCGGCTGAGACGGCAGTGCCGATTCCAGCTGTTCTACCACTGGGGGCAAAGATCTCCGGCCGATCAGTGTGGTTAGAGTTTCCTGCTGGCCCCATCGGTCCAGGAGGACCCGGCTCCCCAGGTGGTCCCGCGGGTCCCGGAGGTCCAGGCAGTCCGGGCTTCCCCTGGCGTCCGGGTTTACCCTGCGGTCCGTGGGCGTAGTTGGGCAGAGGTGGACCCATGCTGTGGTCGGTCAGAGCTTCAGCCTCCAACTGGGTGTTGGTGAAGGCCGCGCCCGTGCCAACTCCTGGAGTAGTGTCGCTTTTGTCCGAAAAGGGATCGCAGACCATTTTGCAGGAGCCCAACATGTCGTACTGGCCAGCGCTCTCGCCGTTGCCCGCCACGTGCACCAGCACGGGGATGAGGACCACCAGGATCAAGAGGAGCATGACGGCCACGCCAGCCCCCAACAGGGTCTTCCGTCCCAGGCTGAAGCGGGAGAGCGGCTGGGCCGCCAGCACGGAGCTCTGGCTGCACGCCGGAATATTGACCTCTGGGAGAGAGAGGGAACGGACTCCCTCACACTCAGATGCTCATAGAGATGCGAGGGAAGGAGAAATGCCAAGGCTCTCCAGATGAGTGTCTTGATGTTGTTGAGTGAGCGAGAAAGAAAGGGAAGGGGAGGGGGAGTGGAGGGAGAAAAAAAGAAGAGTGAGCGTCTTTCTTGTATGACTTGTCTAAGTGAGCAAGTGGGTTTGTTTGTTAGAGAGCGGGCGGGCGGGCGAGAGAGAGAGAGAGCGAGAGAGAGCAAGAGCATGGACCAAGGGTAAAAAAAAAAGCAGTGTTGGGCATTGGAGAAAGACGCGGGCTAATAAAAGACAGCGTGTTGCCCTTTTTGCTATTTCAGAACGTGACTCAAGATGTAGGAGGCTTTCTGCAGGTTAAAGGTTAAAATGATTTACTAGCTTACTCAATGTCTACTATGAACACAAGCAACATCTCATCGCACAAGATTCTACCCTGATTTTGCATCCAAGGAGAATAAATGAAGACAAAATGAACCTTTGACTGGGCGAGAGAGAGAGAGAGAGAGAGAGAGAGAGAGAGAGCAAGCGCATGGACCAAGGGTAAAAAAAAAAAGCAGTGTTGGGCATTGGAGAAAGACGCTGGCTAATAAAAGACAGCGTGTTGCCCTTTTTGCTATTTCAGAAGATGACTCAAGATGTAGGAGGCTTTCTGCAGTGGGAGAACGAGCCGGAGCGAAACACACGGGGATGACTATGGAGGACGCCAGCTTCCACTCCGTAGTCAAAAGTTCATTTAAAATCGCGATTTATTCGGTGGTCGCAAAGCATAATTTGATCATCCACTTGGTGAAGTGAAAAACTCGAGTGCAGGGTTCAGAGGTGGTGGTGATGAGACGGAGCGCCGAGTGGGAAGAGGCAAAGACTGATGAAAAAAAGACAACTGAAGAAAAAAAAAAAGAGCAAAAATGATCGAAATGACGAGAAGGTGGTTGAGAGAAACGAAAGAGAGATGTGAAGCAAGGGCGATCATGAGGACATTAAACAGTTAAAGGAGGGAGAGAGAGACGGAGATGATGCTGGAGTAAATCTGACAGGACACAGTCTGAGCTTAGGCTAATCCGAGCAGACACCTGCTGAGTGCAAGCAAAAAGCATTCCTCTGCTCTTCTGTCTCTCAAACGCAGCGTCAGCTCGTCCACACACCATCCTTACATAATTAACTCCTTGTTTATTTAGACAAAGTAAACACAATCATATTTCCATGCTTTGTTTGAATAAAAAGAGCACACCCGGGTAAAGTACTCGAGTAAATGGACTTTGTTACTTTACTTAGGTATTTTTTCTTAAAAAAGCTAATTTTAAGGAGTCTCTACTAGACTACATTTGTAGTATACTTTACATTTGACTACTTTTGACTAGACTACATTTGTGATTGAGTATCTGTACTCTTTACTCCACAACATATGAATGGACACTTACTGTTACTCGTTACATTGTAATTGTGTGCAACAAGTCGGCATCATTTTCTACCGTGGTAAATTTCTTGGCGGAAATTTTCACTGTGATTTTTAAGTCAAAATTTAGTAAGAGTAAAATACTTAAGTTCTGTTAAAATTGGATACTTTACAACTTTTACTCAAGTCTTTTTGGAATTTGTGGCTTGTAGTGGAGTATTTTTTACAGTAAGGTGTTTATACTTTTACTATGGTATCAGGTACTCTTTACACCCCTGAGCTTTAGTCTCATTTTAATAAATAAACACCAGCTGGTTTTTTAAAGGTTAAAATGATTTCCTAGCTTACTCAATGTCTACTATGAACACAAGCAACATCTCACCGCACAAAATTCTACCCTGATTTTGCATCCAAGGAAAATAAATGAAGACAAAACGAACCTTTGAGTGTTTAGTTAGAGTGACATGCTCACCGACGTCTCATTAATTGTAATGAATCTTCCTCTCCAGTGAAATTTTGGGTCACGATCCAGCTACGCGACGGCTTCTGGTCTGAGACGGTAAACAACATAAGAGATAAAAATACTGACAGCATAAAAGTGAAAGGAACGTTCTCTACTTAGAGCAATTGCTGTGTAAGATCTTATTACGGCCACATTATTCACATTTCTGTTTTTAGCGTTTTTAGCACAAAGAAAAAAACGAGCAAACTGTGAAATAGCTCATTGACGTACGAGCACAACATATACGGTGTTATTACATTCAATATGAAATGTATAAATATGCAAACTTTCAGACTTCAAAAATGTAGTGTAAATGTAAATCCCTAAAGCCAAAACTGTAATACTTGAGTAAAAGTGCAGACTGTAGGAATTACTCCATTACAAGTCATTAATTCAAAGATACTTAAGTATTTTACTCCTACTGAACATAGGCTCAAAAAATGAAGAAATGTGAAAAGCAAGAAACACTTTTGATGAGGGTTTTATTTCCTAAAATAGAAATTAAATGTCTCAATGTGTCCAAATGGCAGAACAAAATATATCTAAAAGGAACAAAAAGTAATTCCCAGTCAAACTGAAATGGGCAAAAAAGTGCCATCGCTAATTCACACTTGTGTGATTTAGCTGATAAACAGCATCCAATACCTCCAGCATCCTGCAGATGGCGATATCACCTCGTCCGACCAAGAAATTAACCACAGTAGAAAAAGATGCAAAATTCCCGCGCACAATCACAATGTAACAAGTAACAGTGAGTGTCCATTGAAATGTAGTGGAGTAAAGAGTACAGATACTCAATCACAAATGTAGTCAAGTAGAGAGTAAAAGTTGCTCTATATTTTCGATACTCAGCACTAAGTACAAAGTAGCCGAAAATACTCAAGTAAAGTAACATTTACTCACGTACTTTACACCACCGCCATATGCACAATCACGCAGCCGAATCAAGTCTTTTCAAGCGTAGACGTGAAGCACGCTCACTGGGTCTTCCCCAACCATGTCAGATTTTGACAACGTCACATTCTCTCCCGTCAGCGGGTAACGCAAGAGGTTACGCAAGAAACCAAAACGTTCTCCTTATTCACAAAGGAGTTACGTTACTTATGTGCTGATAAACGCTGAATTTTGTCCTCATCAGGCCACATATTTAACCAGCACGGTGCAAATGTGCTACGGACGTGATGGTGGGATTTGAGGGACAATCTGAACGGACAGGGAAATATCAGCAGATCTAATTGGAACGGTAAGATGTCAGCTAGATCTCAAGCCAGATTGTGAGTAATGCGCGCACATCCAGAAGCAAAGCAGCACAAACCAACACTGACACATCGTTCTGTGTGGTGAGTAAAGAACACCAAACATGGACACAATCTAGTCTTTGGGCAGGTACTGTTCTTACTCTTCTGTGTGTGTGTGTGTGTGTGTGTGTGTGTGTGTGTCATCCCCACATTTTCTACAGACT
Source organism: Paedocypris sp. Pulau Singkep (assembly GCA_017309775.1). Taxonomy (NCBI): domain Eukaryota; kingdom Metazoa; phylum Chordata; class Actinopteri; order Cypriniformes; genus Paedocypris; species Paedocypris sp. Pulau Singkep. The sequence goes on from MU204191.1 coordinate 11,343,757, forward strand.
TACAGATTACTCTCTATACCATTATCACTACTACCATGGAATCAGATGAGTGGCAAAATTATCAGATGTACATTTTTTAAAAACAAACGTAAATGCTTCACATGTTTTTTTTTAATGCTAATTTTCCAACTCATTTTTTTCTGCTTCAGATTTTTTCGTTCGTTTCAGTTTTTTGGCATGAGTTTCACGTGGGGGCGGCCTTTACTCTGATTGGCTAGTTAGCACGGAATTCCAAACGTTTTTAAAACAAACTGAACATGTTATTATTGTTTTATTAATAATGCAGTAGCAACAACAACAAATATAATAATACATTTTATTTGTAACATTTGAGCACATAATACAGTATTTTGATGTGAAAAAGCAAAAATGTATACTATTATTTGAAGTCGTCTGCCGGCACAATAATTTAGTAACATTGTACAAAATAACACTTTAATCACAGTTTGCACTACATTTTTAAAAAGCGGTGAATGACACTGTTCATACATTCGCTGAACTCGTACCACTCTTTCTGGTCAAGCAGCTGCCAATCACATTCTCACCAGCCAATCAGAGTAATGACCGCCCCCACGTGATGGAGTTAATGTCAGAAGTTCAAACGAAAAAAAAAAAATGAAACGAAAAAAAAACATCTGAAACGAATGGTTAAAACGAAAATGTGAAGATTGCAAGCGAAAAATAAAAAAACAAGCGTAAATGTGTAGCATTTTCGTTTGTTTCTTGGAAATGTACGTTTGATCATTTTAGCCACTTTTACACTACCTTACACTACTAAGTGTACACTACGTACATACACTACTTACTTGCATTTTCTTTCAACAATTGACAAAGATTCATGCTTGTGAATATAACTTTTAACGAAAACATTTGCTTAGATGCGCATTTATTTTATTTGATTAAAACAAATGCCATGTATGCGTGTGCATGTTGTATTCTGTAAGGCGACCTTGGGGGTCTCAAAATTTTAATACATTTAAAAAAAAATGAATGAAATTTTAAACAAATGAATTGTTATGGATTACTGTAATTAAACTGGATTAAACCTCACTTTCTCATATCGTATTGTGCCGAGGCCTTGAACAATGGAGCACAATGGGAAAACGGTTTGGTTGCTCCTTCGCTTCTTCAGCCACTAATGACCACAACATTTTCTAATAATGTCGTAAGTAACCACATACATAAGAATCTACTTTCCTCTATTTTCTTCTGGTCCCTAAGGCGATGTGGGCCTTGTCTCAGTGTGTTCCTCGAGAGCTGTCGTCTAGCCATTTCCCAATTGTGTGTTGCTCTCTTCTGCGGATTCTGTAAAATGACGCTGAATGGAATAGACGTCTGTCTTTAACGCCGTGTCTCGCTTTGAATTCTACCAGCTTTCATGTTTTCCTCCCACAGCTTCCAGGAAAACCCTATACGCCCTTAAATAGACACAGCAAATATATGTACACGAGCACAACTCCCAAGACAAATCCAGCTCACATCACTTTCTCTCTCTCTGCCCGGGGTTTGATTGCAGAGACGTTCCAGAGTTTCTTCTTTTCCTTAAAAAAAAGAGAAAAAAAACCCTCTTCTCTCGCCCTTGCGTGGAGTTTAATTGCATTATGTTCATGTTGACATCAAGTCCGAGAAACCCAGGCGATCCCAACCTCCCCCACGTCCCTCGTGGGTCCCTCTTCTGCTCAGCCCGGGGTTTGATTGCTGCACTATGTTTGCGTTCAACTCAAATTCAAGATGGCAGGATTTGCCCCTCCTGTAATGATGACCTCTGCCCTTTACTCTCTCTGTCTCCGGGAGATTAGTACTGACTCAGGAGGTCTGAGGAGCGTAGGGGCCGGAGGGGGGGCAGGAAAAGTCTCCCCTCTTATGACATCATGGCGGCCCTATTCAAGGGCGAGGCTTTGACTCACGCGCTCAGAGCTGCACTCGTCCCCTACAGCCCCTGATCAACATTCTCTGTTTCAGTGACTCAGGGACATAGTCAGCAAGACCCTCGTGTCCCTCAACCCCACAACTTCATTCAGTCTTCTGACGGCTTATCTAACTCCAAAACAGAGAAACGGAGATGTAAATAAGGGAAACTAGAGTTCATGTTGAGTGTATTTAGGCGAATATCAGCTGCTTTTTCAGGCACAAAATAAAAACTCCCATTATTAGGCGAACATAAGGAACATCATATTTCTGACTGAGTAACTGTACTTTTCACTCCACTACATTGTAATTGGCACTTACTGTTACTTGTTACATCTTGTATGTGTGCGATAAACCATAATCGATTTTTACCGCGGTTAATTTCCTGGGTGAACGAGGCGATTTTTTCATTTTTCATTTTGTCATCTGTAGTCTGCTGAAGATACTGGAAGCTCATTGTGAATTAGACACCACAAGAACGTGAATTAGAGGCGTGAATATTTACCAGGATTTTAACAATCGTCTGTGATGAAGCAAATGCAGCAAATCAAGCAGCGCCAGCATGGACGATTATTCATGGCCTTAATTGATAGAAACGTTGCCAAAAAACAGAACGACTTACAAGATGCAGTGTTTTGCACATTTGAGTTTGATTGAGACTGACTTTTTGCTCTTCATTTATTTTGTTTTATCACTTTGGAAACATGCAGGTGTTACATTTTGTTTCTGTATTAGAAAATGTAACCTCATGAATTTAGTTTTTTCACATTTTTTTTTTTTTTAGCCTAAATTCAGTATGCGTAAAATATTTATGTTCTTTTAAAATTCGATACTTTGCTACTTTGACTCAAGTCCTTTATATAGTGGTGACATAAATAATAAGCAATAAAGCAAGTTTAAAATACAGAAATCAAAAAACAACCTTTTTTGAATGGGCTGCGTTACATCACTCCAAAAAAGGTCTTTTTGATTGTCACGATTCTGAAGTGTGACTTTTTTCACCATTACATTACTGATCATCATATTTTACACTGAATCCCATGGTAATGCTTAGTAGCACACGTTTCTTTAATGCGTAAGCATTGTAATAAAATGCAATCATTTTCAATGTAATCATATACAACATTATGATAGAACAATATAGTCCTAAAATGGCATTTTTGTCCTTGCAATACTTTTTTACTTCAAGTAGTTTTGCCAGTACTCGTACCAGTACTTGAGTTTAAAAAAATATGTGGAAGTAAAAGTATCAGCTCAACTTTGTACTCTAGTACTTCTACTTTTACTTAAGTAACGCAAGTAACGCAGTACTTTTGACAGTGTGTTTTACACCAATCTTGAAAAAAAAAAACTACGACAATACCGTCGTCCTCAGAGTGCTAAGAAACAAACTAAATATATTGCAAATTGAACATCTTGAAACGTCTACCAAATTATATTACAGTATTTAAATGAGTGTTTATTTAATGTTGAGATTACATTAATTTACATTTTACACTATCATTTTAGATATTACAAGCTTAAGTCATTAAATTGCAGCGTTTACAAACTCACGTTCAAGGGTTGAATGTTACACAACAAGATTGAGTCTGTTGAACCTTGAACCGCACCAAACAGGGAAAAAGAAAAAGAAGTGAGAAGGTAAAAAGTTCTTTATTTTTACCACTTTATTCCCCATGTTTTGATTATTTTCACATGCAATATAAATGCACCTTTTAGAATTAAATCAGTAAAGCGCGTCCGGAACAGTGGGGCAATTTGTTAGCTATCGTAGTTTTTTTTTACATTATTTTCAGAGTGCGATGTCTGCAGTTGTTTCTCAGAAGCCAGTTTTGGAATGATTGAATTCAAATGTATCAACTTGATCCGTAGGGGAACATGACCTTTGCATTGCTTACGTTTATCACCAGATATGTCCGGTGACATCGGAGAGTCGGCTTCATTTCAAAGTTTTGAATATTTGCATATTGCAATATTACAGTCAAAGCTCTTTTTCCAAATGTACTAAAATATGAGGTACGTAGAGAAATATAAAAGTAAAGGAGTGGGCCACTTCATGCATATTTATGTGACTATAAACACCCTACGAATATTCTTTTGTATATTATGATAAAATAAATCATAAGAAATTCTATAAATAGGCGAACATGAGCACCTAATTACTTTCTTGGTGTTCTGACTTTCAAGAAATATTTCTATAATTCTAAAATATTTCTATATTACTAATATTTCAAAGTAATATTTCTGACCAAGTATGTCAGAGTAATGAATATTATTTTCATTGTTGTGTTGCCTAAAACACAACATTATTTATTAATATTGTATTTTATTTGCATAGGTGGTAATGGACGTCACAAGAGCTTCCCGATGTCTTCTACTTCTTTTCACACTCTTTTCGGACAATCCTTTATCTGCTCGGGCTGGGAAGGTCCTGGTTTTTCCAGTAGATGGGAGCCACTGGGTGAACATGAACATACTTATAGAAGACCTTCATTCAAGTGGACACGAGGTCACCGTGGTCCGAACTGCCAGTAGCTGGTACGTTAAAGAATTCTCAGCGCATTACAAGTCTATAACCGTGACACTACCAGAGGCCATCAACATCGAAAGTCAAGATTTCTTCATCTCGTACCTGAGCCAGATGATAGAGTTACAGAAGCAGAGCGGATCTCCTCTCGCAGTGGTAGAGTTCTACCGGCAGATGATGACTGGTCTCTCAGACATGCATCGACAGGCTAGCAAGCTAGTCGTGGAGATCTTTGAAAACCAAGAGCTGATGACGCAACTCTACGATGCCCGTTATGACGTGGCTCTCATCGATCCAGGTCTTCCGATGGGCGTGTTGGTGGCTCACAAGCTCAAACTCCCAAAGGTTTTCAACGCGAGATGGATTACAAGTGGAGAGGGACACATGCTTTTCGCCCCATCTCCCATCTCCTACGTCCCAGTGGCTGGAAGTGTCTTATCCCATCCGATGAGCTTTGCCGAGAGGGTAAGGAACACGCTTCATTATCTCATGAACACATACATCGACCGCTTCATCATCAGCCCCGAGTATGACAAACTGGTTGAGCGATACTTTGGAGCTCAGACGGACTTCTTCCACTTGCTCCAGAGTGCCGACATTTGGCTCATGAGGTCCGACTTCATCTTTGAGTTCCCTCGTCCCACCATGCCCAACGCCGTCTACATCGGTGGCTTTCAGTGCAAGCCTTCCAAGCCTCTACCTCCAGACCTGGAAGACTTCGTGCAAGGCTCGGGAGACCACGGCGTCATCGTGATGTCCCTCGGGACGCTCGTCAAAGGTCTTTCCCTTGAAATCACATCGGAGATTGCTGGCGGCTTCGCTCGGCTGCCACAGAGGGTCGTCTGGAGGCACGTGGGAGAAACGCCGGCCAATCTGGGCAACAACACGCTCCTGGTCAACTGGCTTCCTCAGAACGACCTGCTGGGTCACCCGAAAACACGGCTCTTCGTGGCCCATGGTGGAACCAACGGGGTTTACGAAACCATCTACCATGGAGTTCCAGTGGTGGGGATTCCTTTGCTCTTTGACCAGTTTGACAATTTATTGCGCCTGGAGGTGCGAGGAGCCGCCAAAGTCCTCGATGTGTCCAAACTGGACAACGAAAAAATGTTCCAAGCGGTGCAGGAAGTTCTACATCAGCCGTCGTACCGGCACAACATGCAGCGCTTGTCCAAACTGCACCACGACAAGCCCAGTCCGCCCAGAAAGAGCGCCCTCTTCTGGATAGAGTTTGTGATGCGGCACAAGGGGGCGGCTCACTTGCGGACCGACTCCTACAAGATGCCCTGGTACTCGTACCATTCTTTGGATGTGGTGGTGGTTTTGATCGGGAGCCTGTTGCTAGCTGGAGGATCTTTTGTCGTCACGATACGCTTCGTGTGCCAGACAATGTGCAGAAAAACCAAATCTAAAAGGAAGTAATCTGTGTTTTTTTCACGAGTTACTTACCAGACAAACTTGGTGATGAAAATTATTTTATAGTACAGTGTGACATGTTTAGAGATAAATTACAACAGATTTCAGAATGCCACGCTAAAGCATTTCAAACTTACACTTGTTCCGTTTTTTATATACACATTTTACAAAAACATATTACATATTACACAGAAAATCACAATTGATGCATTTCAACTTTCAAAAGTTAATGCATTATATGGAATGAATTTACCATGACGACAAAGGATTGGTGGCAGTGTTGGGTGAGTTGCTTTTAAAAAGTGACTAATTACTAATTACTTTACAATTTTGTAATTGAATTACATTTCTATTTACTGTGGCTGAAAAGTAACTTAGTTACTGAATAAGTAATTTAACTAAGTACCTCTTTCTTTAAAATTGTTGTGCCAGTGCTTCAGTAGATACCCGAGCTTTTCACAGCGGCCGTTAGTGTTTTCTCCGCAGGGCTTATCTCAAAAATTACTGTAATGTTCTTATCTGCATCTGTTTCAGAACAGCAAAGTGACTCGAATATTGCCATTTTGTAAAGCAAAATGATTTGCTGCAGCCAATGAAGCGGAAAGCAAAACCTTAACCATAAGAAGACAACTTATATTATAACTAAATAATTATAGTCAGTTAGTTTAATTATTTTACAATGTAATGCAGGTACTATTGCAAGCAACTGTAATTAAACGACCTAAAAATGAACACTAATCCGTTACATTACTTTTTCAGTGAAAAAGTAATTTAATTACAGTAATGCGTTACTTTGTAATGTGTTACACACGACACTGATTGCTTGTTATTTGTTTCCATTATAATGAACATAATATGAGCACAACATTGACATTTGCCTTTCTTTCTTTTCATTTTCCTTTCTTTCTTGTCATTTTCAACAAAGGATGTATAATATAATGTACTATAATTAACAATATGAGACCGAATTAAATTTTCTCTTACATTTTTCTGCATAAAGTTGCAAATAAAATAAAATAAAATCCATTACTTTTCTTTCAGCCACAGTGGGTTTCTACCGTACATCATTACAAAACACACAAACTTTGCACACTTAAATTCACACTCAGTGGAAATTGAAGATCCCTATGATATACTGTAAGTACTTAGTTCCGCAAACTGCTCTTCCAAACTACAATGTAGACTATTAAGGGGATAAGGAATATGGGCAGAAGGGTGGTTGCCAGCACCACGTGAGCCGGGGCATCAGGTAAACCCTCCGCATCTCCACACAGGCTGAAGAAAAGCTGATGAATGCTCACAAACAGATGCTCAACCACTGGATTCGGGTAGAAACACTTAGAGATCTTGGATAACGTCTCCAAACATTCCGTCAGTGTGTTGTAGCTTCTGGCAGAAAATGAAAAAAGAGAAAAACTATTTTACGCAAATAAACTATTTAATAACTTAATAACTAAATACATGAATAATTTTATAACTAAATAATTACATTCAATATTTACGTGAAAAAATCATGATTGTGATTCACAATTCAGGTTGTACATACACATATGGTAGTAATAATGAAAGAAAACATTCATGAACCTAAATTGTGAATATGATGAAATGAAAATTTTTTGGCAAAAGACTCAATTAAATCGTTGCAATATAATGTAGAAACATTTTTATTAGCAAATCAAAAATAAAATGAAATACACTTGCCATTTTGCTTTATGTTTTGTTACATTGTAACAGCTTTTGTACACACACACACACACACGCACACACACACACACACAAACACAGGAACTGATACAGGAACTCTCTTTCATTGTGCAGTGGCTAAGAAAACATTTAGTCTAGAATGCCTGTAGAAATACTATTTTCGCTATTGTTTCTATTTCCTTTCTTTCTGGGAGAATAAAGTACTAAACACACAATCATGAACTTAAAAAATGAACTGTTAAGACACACATCCCACCGCTACAAAATAAGACTCCAATCCTAAAATATTATTAAATATAAATAAAATAACAACAACAACAACAACAACAACGATGATAATAACAATAACAACAATTTATTTATTTGTTTGGATTTGTTGTTGCTGTCGTGACGTGAAATTTCCCCGCTGTGGGACTAATAAAGGATTTTTCAATTCAATTCAATTTCAATTCAATAAAATAATAAAAATATTATTTTAAAATATTATTATTGTTTTTCCACGTACAATGAGACCATAAAATACATTGCTAGTTGTGTCTAGGTAAAGTAGAAATTACTAGAATCATGTTTAACAATAAGCATAATAGCAATATAAATATACATTTATTCTCCAATAGAAATCTGACATTTTTTAATGGCCAAGTTGCAAATGACAACACGGAATTGAGTGTGGTCTGACTCTTTTTCATCTATTAACATAAATATATAGATAATAAAGTAAAACACTGGCCTGAAATGAAAGAAACATAAATTAATTACCCAACTTACCGAATCACCATGTCCATGTCACACCAGTTCTTTTTTCCCAGTGTAAACATGGTGTGGTTGAAATGTTCCCAGCAATAGTGTTTGCCCAGAATATTCAGCTTTTTTTCGTCGCAACCTTTGTACGAGAAGAATAGCTCTTGATTTTGAAAGTTTTCTGAAAGACAACCAAAGTCGAGTCAGCAATCACAGAAAGGAAGCAGTCAAAAATGTGAAAATATCTTATACGGACGAATCACCTTGGTCTTCATAAGTGCCGTTGCTACGATCTTACAGAAAAAAAAAGATGTTTTAGGATCAAAAGCATGAAATTATTAAAAAAAACACAGTTAAAATAAATGTTATAGCAACTTTTTTCCTACCTTCAAACTCTGCTGTGCTATTTTCAGTCATTTGACCTGAAATTACAAGCAACATAATCATCAACGTCGCATCAATATTTTTACAAATAAGTTACGGATGATAAATTGTAGCAATTTGATCTTTTACCACAAACGACAGATGAATGTAGCAGCAGGAAAAGTCCAGAGCAGGAAAACAGCATCATGAAAGCCTGGAGGTTCTGGAACGATACTAGAGAATCCGACACAAAACACACAGCGGAGACTCAAGTCTGTGTTCTGAGAGAGAAAACACTCCACCCAGTCCCAGTCCGTCCTCAGGGAGTTCACGGATAGTTTGTGACGAGACATTTTTGCTGTGAACACAAGTGAAGTCAAGTAAATGGCTTTTCCGTACAACGACCCAGTGGAATTGCACAACCATAGTCTAGGGTTACACGAATTGTTTTTCTTTTTTCTTTTCAGAAAGTTGTTTTGCACTACAGAATAAAAAAAAAAAGAAGATTTGTTGTTTTAATTCCATTTATTAATATTATTTACATTTTTATATTTTATTATATTTTACAAATGTATGCATTTACGTACATTTTTGCACCATTTATTTATTGTTGTTTCTTTAATTTCTTTTACATTTTTTTGTACTTATTTATTTAATTTTTTTTTTATTTAGGGGTTGCTATGGTCACATTCATTTGTTTTCTTTTTTGTTATTGGATTTTTTTTCTTCATCATCATCATCATCCCTATCTTAGTCATACGTAGTGTTTTGTCGATTTTCTGAAGTTTCTATTTCGGTTTTGTCTTTGACTCGTTGCCAGAGCGTAACATGAGTAATAATCGTGTTAGGTTTGTAAATCATGCTTAATATAAACTTTTAAAATGATATTCACGTTTTCAAGGGAGGTATGAATTTTAAGGTCTCCAGAACTTCTTGTGTGTCTGGAGGGAATGTAATGCATAAAGACATGTTTAGCAAAAATTATATTTGCACAATTTTGAATAATTTAACTTCAATGTGTTATATATGAATGATCTATTTGACTGATTTATACCATCACTTTTCATTATGTTTCTAGTTAATATTATTTCATGTCGCAAAAAAAAAAAATAAAAAAAACAACAACAATAATATTAACAATAAAAAATGTTATTTGTTTGACACTGTACAAATCAGTGCTTATCAAAAAGATTTAAATGTAATAAAAAATGTAGTGTGAAAAACAATAATTGCAAAGTATTCTATATGTTACCATAGTAACGCTTTGAAACAAATGTAAACAAGAAGGCCAGAGAAACCAAAATAAGGCACTGACGTTGCGGTTATGTTAGTATTATCGTTTTAGAACGTGTTTCACAAAATCATTCCTACTGATTGTGAAGAACAGTATAAGTGAAAATTACACATCACTCAACAACGCTGAGTCTCTGGTTCCTTTCTGCACATGTGCTAAAACTCTACTCAACGTGTTATTTTTCTAATGGAATACATTGTGTAATATTTTAGTTTTGTACATTTGTGATGTGCATAAAAACAAACTCTCCATCTGTAAAAAACGTGTTAAGCGTAACTAAGAGAAGTTCCCCTGTGGTCAGAACTGCTCATTTGCTAACATCTGCGGTATCTTCTGAGACCGTTTGGTGTCTGTTATTTCCAGCTTTGAAATGTTTAAACAGTTCATACGTATGTACTGTATTCTACTGTATATACGTATGAAGCAGTGTTTAAATGAAAATCCTTTGAGGTTTAGATTTGCTATCAAAGTTTCATTACAAAACAATTCTTAAAACGTGAAGTAAAAGCAAATATTTGACTTTTAATCTAGAGGTGTACTGTATAGAGCACCTGAAAGCCACACTTCCATAAAAGTACTGATAACTGACTGTAAAAATTACTCCATTACAAGTTACATGTCACCAATTCCAAGAGGACTTGAGTAAAATTTCAATTGAACTTTGAAAAGCCACTTTTAAAAGAAGTATTTTACTCTTATTGATGGCTTGAAAGTAAAGTAACAGTTTATTCACTCAAGACCTTTTGGCTACTTTGTACTTGGCTACTGAGAATCAAAAATATCAGCAACTTTTATTCTCTACTTGACTACATTTGTGATTTATTATCTGTACCCTTTACTCCACTACATTTGAATAGACACTTACCATTACTCGAGGCACCAATTTCGATATGGTTCGCCATTTTGACAGTCTCACTCACTTTACTTTTCTTTACATTGTGCGTGACAACGTTTTTTTCTAGGGAGGACGAGGTTATATCGCCATCTGCAGGATGCTGAAGGTACCGGACGCTATTTATCAGCTAAATCATCTGTACGTGAATTAGTGGTCGCACTTTTTTCACATTTGAGTTTGACAGACTCACTTTTTGTTCTTTTTTAAAATTTCTTGGATGAAATACTTCTTTTTGGAGACATTCTTTTCTACTGTATGACTTTTACTCAAGTACTCGAATCGGTAACTTGTAATGGTGTAATATTTACAGTCTGGTATTTGTACTGTACCTCAAGTATGGATTTTAGGTTTTATGGCTTTCACCTCTGATATTGGGATAGATAAATAGCACACAAGAAAAAAACATTCCTCTAATGCCGAATGTGATGTGTTTGTTTTCTTCTGAAGTATGTGCTCTAAAAGCAGCCGTCTCCATCAACAACATACCAGCCACAAACCACACTCACAACAAAGCTGAGAAACGGTAATGAGAAAAAGAAGGAAGCAACTGACATTTTAGATAAACAACTGTAAAGCAAATAGATATTAAGATAAAGAAAAAACTGCAGTAAAGAACTTAAACTAGAGCATTGCAAGACAAATGAGCTAGACATTGGATTTCGGGGTCACATTCAAATCCATTTCTGGGTCACAGGGATCTGGACCAATTCTGGGCCTAAATTAGTGGCCAACTAATCACAGAGACACACACACACACACACACACACACACACACACACACACACACACATTAACACGTATGGTCAATTTTCCAATCTCAATTCACCTGAACAGATTTTCCAGACTGTGTGGAGAAACTGGAGACCTGGAGGAAACCAAGAACAAAGATGACAACTCGCACCTAACGTCTAACTCTCAGTCTTTTTTTTTTGCTGGTATACGGCAGCGCCAACCATTGCGCCAGCGTGCCATCCTAGATTTAGTTGAAACAATATTGCACTCGCACTTGACCATGTCCACTTTTGGCAAGCTAAACTAAACAAAAGCTCAGAACTTCAACTTGAACTAAACCTAAAATGAATTGTGCTAGCTAAAATATAGTTTATTTGACATTACAACAGTAAAAAAAAAATAAAATAAAAACTGTAATTTACTAATTTTCTTTAATGGTTATATTTATTATCTGTATAATTACATGTATTAACTGTATCACAATAATAACTAACATGTTCAGATTTATGACCTGTCACTTATTACCACTTAAATTACAAAAAATAAAGATTAACTAGTTAATTAGAATGAAAAGTGAAAAATTAGGCAGGTGCTTTTCCTTTGTTTTAATACCCACTGCATAATGCTGATTCTTTGTCTGTTTTGAGTTTTCTATGTATATTTTGTCACAATGTTCAAATGTTAAAAAATACAAATTTGACATTTAAAAAAATAAATAAATAAAATATAACTCATAATTTGAGTAATGCAAACTGACTCAGGTTTTCACAATTAAGAACAATGCTAACAATTACAAACACATCAGTTTCTTTCTCTCAGATACACCACTCCGCTTAACACACACACACACACACACACACACGCACACACACACACACACACACACACACACACGCGCGCACACACACACACACCTCATCAGAGTCACCAGAGCAGCACGAATCCCAAGCTTATTACAGGTTAGTTAAAACATTTTCTTCTATTGAACTAAACATTTAATTTCATAATTATTGAATTCTGTAATAACTGAAATTAATTATCAAATGCAATACAAATATATAACTCGAACATTACAACTAGTGTAACAAAACAAATACGGAGAAATTGTGTAAAAGACAAATACATGATGCATTTATTGGTTGCATTTATTGGTTACAAAAAAACGATTTTTGCATGTAATGTTTTTAAAATAAAGCAATTTTTACGTTAATTAAATTTTCGAGAGCACAATTTTGAATAAGATGTTATATTATACAAATGTTATATTATATTTAAATGTATTATATTATAAAAGTGCAATGATGCATGCATTTTTAATTCAAATTTTTAGGATTTAATATTCTAGTAAAAATTAATTCAATATAAAATTCTAAACCTGTCATACATTTTGTGTTTACATTTCTATTTTTACATTTAAGTATTTGAAATTTATTGGATGATTAAAAATTCTACACTTGTGTGACCTTTTTTTTTTTTTTTTTGCTTATTTTGCAAATGAAGAATATATAAATGACTTAAACCACTATGCTAAACATAATGAAATGATCACTTTAAATTAAAAAGAAATTTAGGAAATATTTATTCAGCGGTTCAAAATGATATTCACAAAAACATATAGGTTAGAAAAAAAAAATGTGTCTTACGATGATTTAAGCATAATCCATACATATTAAAATGAAGATCATCATCATCTCTCTTCATTGCCACTATGATCATCAATGAAATCATCAATTGTCTCAGAAACCCCTTTTTAAAAAGTCTAGACACGCGATGCTGACTGAAACAGCGAATGAAATGTCATTTCCCACCACATTTTTGTATGCGCGTGAGGTGTAAATCGCAAACTGAGTCAAGTTTTCAAAGCAAAAAAGCAACTTTTGCAATAATTGACCACAAAACAAAGAAAACTTTGAAATGAAAAAAATACATTGCGTGTGTTATGGATCTGTTACTATAGTTACCACAGTAACCAAAGCAGGTTGTGTGACGTTTGTCCGAGTTTCAGTCTCCATTAAACTTTCTGGTGTTCTGTGTTATGTTTGGTTATGTTTATTTACGTTTATTTTTTTATAAAATAGATGTGGGCTTATAAATATATATATATATATATATATATATATATATATATATATATATATATATATATATATATATACATATACAGATGCAGATATAAGATGCAATTTCCCTGCTGTGGGACAAATACAATTATTTTCAATTCCACAATATCACACGGTTTGAATGAAAATATCTTGTGAGATTGCGTAATAAAAACCACTTTTTTCCCTTTTAATTCCAGCTCTATGCGCCCTTCCCATTCCTGACAATCATGGAAGGCTTCGATTTCCCAACAGAAGAATACACATCGGAATACCCAACCGATTACGAATACAACTCCAGCGAAGTTATCGAACTGTGCCAAGCCAGTCAACGGCAGGAGTGGACCATAGCCCTCGTGCAGACCACCATCTTCCTCCTCGTCTTCTTAATGGGGACGATTGGAAACGGCCTAGTCATCGCCACCTTCGCCTTGTATCGGCGCCTGAAGCTTCGCTGCATGACAGACGTCTTCCTCTTCTTCCTGGCCTTATCGGACCTGCTCCTTCTCCTCACGCTTCCCTTGCAGATGGCGGAGAGCGTGAAGGGCAGCTGGGAGTTTGGCGAGGTGACGTGCAAGCTGAACCGCGCCACACACTCCTTCAACACCAACGCGGGTCTTCTGCTGCTGGCCTGCATCAGCATCGACCGATATCTGGTGGTGGTCCGGACCCGAGCGGTGCACAGGATGAGTTCCCGGATGCTCTTCCACAGCTCCTTGACCTCTCTGGGCGTGGCCTTGACCTCGGTGGTCCTGAGCCTGCCGGATCTCCGCTTCTCATCGGTCAACAGGAACATGGGGACGTCGGAATTCTTCTGCGACGTGGACGTGTGGACTGAGGACGTTCTTGTTTGGAAGCTGTGGTCTCAGGTGGCGAAGATCGTGGGCTTCTGCGTTCCTTGCCTGGCGATGTTGGGTTGCTATGGCGCCATCGGACGGGTTTTAATTCGTGCTGGGGGCAAAAGCTGGCGTCGCCAACGGACCCTTCATCTGATGGCGTTGCTGGTGGTGCTTTTCCTTCTGTTCCAGCTGCCGTATACCATCATCCTCCTCCTGAAGATCTTCACGCACGTCGAGAAGCATTGTGAGGAGTGGACCAGCGGTCATCTTCAGGAGACCTTGACCAGAAACCTGTCGTATGTGCGTTGCTGTCTCAACCCGGTGCTTTACGCTCTAGTTGGAGTGAGATTTCGCAACGACATCGCGAGGTTGCTGAGGGACGTGGCGTGTGTCTGCTCGTGCTTGTCCAAACTTAGATTGGATCTGGATCGTGGAAGTTCCGTCACGCCATCTTCTCCAGCACCAATCGCCTTCACAGTCTTGCCTTCGGCCAGGCAGTCCGTCAATAAATTCCCAACAGCTAGGGACACCATTGTGCTCGAGGTTTAAAAGTGTGTGTGTGTGCACATAATTAGCATGTGTCCGTTCTGTAAATAAAGTCATTGTAAATAAAGTTATTTCATATACACTCTACATTATCGTAGTATATTTCTTTACAATACTCTACAATACTAGTCGCCCAGTTGAGTGAGTATGAGTTGAGTTTAGGTTCCAGGAAAGAGGGTGGGGAAGGAGTGATGGTTGGGTGATGGAGAAGGGACCATTGCTATAAGTCCATGGTGTGACCCCACTAGTACACAAAAGCTAGTTTGTGTGTTTCATAAACTCTGTCTAAGACTGTGTATGTTTTTCAGCAACATCCTGGCTCTCTATGGATAAGTATTTTATCAAATAGCTAAATATGTGTTTTATTGGGTTGTCTGACACTTACTGGCTCATTACAAATACCTTACTTAAGCTAAACTTTTTTTTTACATTTTTCTAGCCACGTAATGTTTTGTCGTAACTATGGAGAATAGGCCTAATCATTAAAATGAAGACAGGAAGCACATAGAAGACAAAACCCACAGCTGCATACACGTTTCTTGCAACTTTTATAGCCACTGATACTCTACATACCAGTGTTAATAGACGCTAAAGCCAATTATAATAATAATAACCGGCAAAACTGACAATAAAAGAAAAAAAGTATTTCGAAAAATATTTTTCCCACTAGGGGCTATAGCAAAAGTGTGCTCTGCATTTAACTATGCAGTGAAGATAGAGAGAAAGAAAAATATAATGAAAGTTAGAAAGAAAGAAAGAAAGAAAGAAAGAAAGAAAGAAAGAAAGAAAGAAAGAAAGAGAAATAAATAAATAAATAAATAAGAGAAAATCAGGGTGTATTTCTCATGTCTCATAATATCCTCAATTAAAATTACAAAAGATTACAAAGTAACAACAGTAGAAAAACTACGCATTTAATAAAAAAATAAAACAACAGGGACACTTGTGAAGTCTAGTTGTGCTGACAACATTTAAACACAAGCCGAAAGAGGGACGCACGTATTAAATGTAATCAGTGACCAGTAGGTGGCACAATTGTTTCTGTTTCATTTTCAACAAACACTTGGACTTGTTACAGTTACACAAACATCTGGCACTTTAGTTTGAGCACGGTTAGTACTGAGTGATACTTTTCTTATTTTTATCTTTATATATACACGTAGGCCATGGCCTTCTATTAGGTTTTACGCTACTTTCAGAACTTTTAAATTTAATCTAATCCTAATGTATTAGAAGAGCAATATTAATTTCATTGAAACCATGTGATAGTGTACAATGACAATAAAAGCATTCTATTCTATTCTATTCTATTCTATTCTATTCTATGTGCGTTTCACATTTTGTCTTGATTTGAGCTTGGTTTAATCTGAGATGTGATCAGCAAAAACTGCAAAGAAATCTTAATCTTAAACAGATTCTCACTTTTTTTTTATATTCTGAGTAAAATATTTTCGATAACATTTTAGATAAATTCATATTGAAAAGATTAATCAAATGCAGCTGTAATATGACAAAACTGGCAAAAACATGTATAATTTGTATTTATACGTGCATTTAAAAATAGCATTTTGTTTGTTATAAAGCAAAAATATGTGAGATAAAGGGGTCAACATAAGATGTTTTCATGAAGATTAGTTTATAGATTCATCTTTGAACGAATCTAGATTTCTAGATTCATTCAAAGATCACAACGAGAATGAAAAACATGAATCTGTCTAATTTATATTTATACTGTATATACACACTGTATATAAAACATGGATGTCCTGTACAAGGAGATAGAGGTTGAAGGTGTATGATCTACTATGGATTTTTTATAATGGGACTTTCTCAATAGTCCTCTTCACGATGGTTTGCTGGACAGGAAGCTGCTCAGACAGAGATTTAACAGAGATTAAGAATGCTGATTCTTTCCTGGTCTCCACGGAGGAGGTGGCGAAAATGCGGATGTTGAGAAAGCTAACATCCATCATGGAGAACACCTCCCACCCTCTGATCAGCACCTTCAGTGTGAGACTACTGCCCCCTCAATCTCCTCACTCGTTCTGCAGTTCGACTGGACAACTTCATGTACAGTGATGGGTCCAATTCTGTTCTACTTCTATTTGCTCCCCTCTTTAAAAAAAAAAGACATTTTCAGCTAGGACACACATATTTATACTCTCAAAAGACCCAATTAGCCGACTGCTTTGTTGATATGTCTGATATCCTTGATGGAAAAACTGCTTTTTGATTAAAACGTAAGAAATATACGTAACATAGGTAACCTCTTTTAAATGACCTACATCTATCTTTCATCTTTATCAACTGTAAAGAATGCAAGTGAAGACAGAAAGTAAACTCTTTTAAATGTCATGGTTGTAATGTAGTCAGAACAACATTCTTTCAGCTCAGAAATGTCTAAGCGACAGCATTTGATCGTGATGCAGGATGGAGAAAGCCTTATACTGTACATACATACTTTCGTGACCTTAAGGTAAAAAAAAACTGATAGAATTCAAATAGTTCAGAATGCAAAAGATGTTTTTTTTTCACTCCACTGATTTGTAGTGTCTCTACACTGGTTACTCTATAAATACTTCATAAAATTATTTATTGTCTCTGCCATTTAGGGCTGTTAATAGGATATTTTTTTTAAGTCTTAATTTTGCCTGACCAGAAATATTTAAAACAGCTTTTCAGAAACCTTTCCAGACAATTCTTGTTAAATACAACACTAAACAATACTTATTTTACTTATTTAAACAAACCTAACTTGTGACTCTTTTACTTGAATAATAATAACATTTAAAATGATTTCTAAATGTAGTAGAGTGTATCTCCAGTTGGAGGTGCTATATTTCCACTTGCTTTGTCCATATATGGTCGTATTAAGGTTTTCACTGTCACAGAGTTCAGACTGACAGAGAATAGAGTTCTCCATGTTATTGCATTTACGTTCATTTATTTTTATTTCTACCAGTGTTATTTAGCCACTGATAAGTGTCGCTGCGTGTCTAATGGCTAATGATTCTTTATTTTTGTTATTGAGACAATAAAAGCAGAAATGCGTGTCTATTTCATGTCTATTAACCATTATCTAAAGAAAGAAAATAGTATTCCCACCAATTTCCATTTATTTATGGTTGCTCCTGACTAGGAATGTGGAATAACTGGCTTGTACTTACAGGTATATTTGACATATGGGCATACAAGCACACTCCAACTTTTTGGTTTCTAAAATTATATATTCTAATTCTAATTCTTTGAGCGGCCTTATATTTAATGATTGGTTCCAGAACACGACTTACAATTTGCTTGATCCTTAAAGGCAAAACAGGGAAGGACAATTGAACCATTAAGAGTGCATCACTTTAGGTGTATAGATGCAAACCAATACTTCTACTGATAGAGAGATCTCGTGACAGTATCGTTTCAGTGTTCAATGTCAAGGATATGATGCAAACCATCTGCTTTCTCGTGAACGACGCTACTACAAAGGAGGAGCTGTAAAACACGGCCTTCATGTCAGAGTTCCCAGACTTTTTCATTACATAACCCACTTATTCTATATCAGGTCAAAAATATTTGTATTACATCCACATTTTTTGATTCTGCCTGTGTGTTATAAGGATCATATCTTTATTTATATAAACACAATTCCACTTTTTTAGATAAAAACCAGGATGAAAATTCCAAGCTGCATGTTCTATCTCTTCAGTTTGGCTGAAATGAATGAAATTGCTCTATTGATAAAGATCAAAGAAATGGCCTCAGTTGGCTTCTAGATCAACATCAAGACTGGCTGTCAAGAGCAAACCATCTCCACCAGGTTAAAGCAAAGTGACTGAAGCAAAGTTCCTGAAGCCCTATACGCAGTTCAATGGTTTAGGGTCAAATTTTCAGTTTCTTGGCAATTTATCGCACGGAATAGTCTTAATTTCTAGGAACAAAGATAGACTGTCATGTTTCATGAAGGTTCTCTATTTCTGGCCATTTTGAGCGTTTGATTGACAAATGTGATGCTCCAGATTCTCAACCTGCTGAAAGGAAGGTCAGTTTTATAGATTCTTTAACCAGATAAACAGTTTCCAGCAGTGCTAACATGATCAAACAAAATAAACATTCTTGGTTTGATGTACTTGCAGGTTAACGTGAGGGATGGACATCCTTTTTGAGATGTGAGGAACAGTGAGCTGCCATGTTTCTTGTCAGATCATCACACACCTCTGGGAAGAAAGGTACTGGTGGCGAGCCAGGTTTTCTGCCGGGCTGCTGTCCCAGAAACCAGTCATCACTCCCAGAAACCAGTCATCCAGCTCCCCATCTGGCAGGGGTGACTTGAATAAAACCTGAAACATGACATTCAAGCTTTAGATTCTATTAAAAAAGTTCCCTAAAATCAATGGTGGACACAACTGATCTTGCCTAAAATATATTAAAAATTAACAAATTAAAATTGCCATAATTTTTTTGCCATAAAAATGTCGTCCATCCGTTTTCCCTTTTTGAGCCCAACTCAGAGCTTGAAAGCAGAATCCTCACCCTGGATTATGTGAGTAACACACACACACACACACACACACACACACACACACACACACATTCTCTCCTTACTGTAACCCGAAGCATCAAAATATTCCCCTTCCCCAACCCCTTTACTCTAACCTTAAGAAAAACACAGTTATAATCTCGGTCTTAAAATTACACCGTAAACCTCAAAATGATCTTTAAATTAGTGGGGTCGTAGACAAAGACCCCATTCTGGCATTCTGGCCCGATTTTTGCTAAATACAGGAACACACACACACACACACACACACACACACACACACACGCATGATCCCTGGATTTCATTGGATACTCAGTTAGAATGTCTATAATAATTCCTTAAAAATGTTTTCTTTAGGTCCTTGAGTCTTATTACTTTTTTTCCAATTATTATTACTTTTTTGTATTATTTTTTATTATTTATTTTATTAGAAAATTAAAACATCTTTTTTTTTAGAAAATCTTTAGATGCTAATTGTGCTAGCAGATTTCACTAGTTATACTGTTCATGATAAAAATCTCATCAGAAAAAAACAAAATAGCCTTAAAAAGTTGGTTAAAGATGCGTCTAGGTAGCTGAATCTTTCGTTTTTTTCTAAACTTACTATGGGTGAAGAAGGTTCCATAGCAACAGCCACAAACAGGTAACCGGAAACACCAGCTGCACGTGAACAATCAACTGAGGAGGATCAGGTGTTTCATCCGAACGGAGGGAGCACTAGGACCCAGAAGCCCGTTTCTCCGCCCCCGCTAGCTCCACTACTACTCTCCTCCACACCTCATCTACTACTCACTCTGTTCTCCAGGATGGAGCAGGACACAGGAGCAACACGTGGATTTCGCTCTCACGCAAAAACATTGAACATTTTGAAGCTTCATTCATAATGGACGGCTTTTTACCTCATATCCAAGGACTACCACACAAGCTGATTTCAGGAATAGTAGGCAGCTCCTATTAGCCTACACGGACTTTTAGTAGTGTATAGTAGTATTTTCAGTGTGATGGGAAATGCAGCGGGCACCCTGGAGATGTCTCAGGTACGGGATGCTAAACGCCCCATCAGCATCCACGGCCAGACACTTCCTCCCACTTCCAGACACCCCGTCCCACCCGCGGAGGAACTGGAGGAGCGCTTTGGCACTTTGCTGGTACGTGTCACACACATTTATTCATAATTAATTGTTCACAACTCTGTCAAAATGCCATTGGTGTTAAGTGCTTGAGTAAATAGACTTTGTTACTAAAGCATTTTTGGCTACTTTGTACTTGGATTGAGTATTATAAATAATAAGCAGCTTTTACTTTCTAGTTGACTACATTTGGGAATGAGTATCTGTACTCTTTACTCCACTACGTTTGAATGGACTTACACGTTACATTGTGTTTGTGCGCGTCATGTCGGCATCTTTTTATACCGCGATTAATTTCTTTGGTGGATATCGCCATCTGCAGGATGCTGAAGGTACTAGATGCTATTTATTAACTAAATCACATTAACTTAAATTAACGGCTTGATAAATACCAGGTGTTTGATTGACTGAGTTACTGAGAATAACTTTTTGTTCTTGAAACATTGAGGTGTTAAATCTAATTTCTATATTAGAAAATAAAACCTCATAAATGAAGAGTTACTTGTTTTTCCACATTTTTTGGTTGTTTATTTTAGCCTAAATTCAGTAAGAGTGTAATATTTAAGTTCTTTTAAAATAGGAAACTTTTACTCAAGTCTTCATGGGATTATTGTAATACCTAATTTTGTGATTGTCCCCATGTCCCAATATTCCGGTTACTTGTGTTTGCAGAATTATTGCTGTGTTAAGTTAGAAAAAGTCAATCAATAAACAAAACACATTTCAATCACACACTATGAGTGATGTACAGTATTTCATGTACAGTTTAATACCAATATGATTTAAAGCCAAATCACCATTTAACTTTGTAAACTAAGTCATATCATCAACGAACTATTAAAATAAACAAACCTGTAAAGGCCAAGTTGTAATGGAGTGATTTTTACAGTAAGGCTTTACTCAAAGTGTGGTTGTACTTTTCACACTTCTGCAAAATGCAAAAAATGTGTAGCACTTCAGCCGTCAAACAACGTGCTTGCGACATCTGTCAATCTGCACACGAACGAATGGAACGCGCCGCCCGTCATTTGCAGACAAACGTGCGTCAGTAAACTGATTGCATCTGTCTGATTAGCTGAGCAGGAGCGTGTGGCTATGTGAGCTAAAAATAGATAAATATGTAAACATAATTGTGTTTTGTTTTTGTACTTTTGAAAAAGATTGTTCCCTATCTTTACATCAATTAAAACGCTTCTGTGCTGGTTGTTCTGCTGCATACATGTTAAAAGTTTTACATCTTTCTGTGAATAAATTAAAGTACATGCAAATTAAATAATGAAATCTACAGACTGTGTGAATACGTTTTTTTTTAACAATGAGAAGTAATCAATGTTTTTACCTTCTGTCTAAAGTTGTGCCCATATTCAGAGGTGTAAAGTACTTGAGTAAATGTAGTTCATGACTTTACTTAAGTATGTTTATGGCTACTTCGTACTTGTAGTGCGTATCAGAAATATAAGCAACTTTTACTCTCTACTCCACTGCATTTGTGATTGATTAACTGTACTTTTCACTAATCGATTTTTACCGCGGTTAATTTCTTGGACAAACGAGGCGATTTTGCCATCTGTAGACTGGTGAAGATACTGGAAGCTAATTGTGAATTAGACACCACATGAAAGTGAATTTTATTTTCTTTTTTTTTGCACATTCGAGTTTGATTGAGACTGACTTTTTGTTTTTTATTTAATTAGTTTTACCATTTTTGAAACATGGAGGTGTTAAGAGTAAAATACTTAAGTTTGTTTAAAATTCGATACTTTGCTACTTTGACTCAAGTCTTTTTCATAGTGGAGACTTTTTACTTGTATTTGAGTAACTTATACAGTACGTATCCGTACTTTTACATAAGTATAGTTGTCTGGTACTTCATACACCTCTGCCCATATTACAATCTATGTTTTTGTTTACTAAATTAGTATTAAAATAGATCAGAATACATTTAGACATACATTCAAATTAATCTCTACTTTTACCTCAGTTTGTCATTCAGCTTGTTTATTAATAGTGAATTACTTAAACACGCTACTGTTATTAATGTAGGCAAGCACCTTTATAGACTCCAACCCCCACAATTCCCCAAGTGTCACGTGATCCAGCGTGTCACTCACTTTGTTCATTTTGTACAACTGCTTCGGAGCAAAATACATCCTGAAATGGAACTTTATTACTATCGCATCAGAATAGTTTACCAAAATAGAATATTTGCAATTGTGTAAATATTGGCTTATTGTAAGCAATAGAAATGTGCTGACTTTTAATAAAATACATATTCTCTCAAATCAAACCACAGTAAAAGGCCATCTAAACTAGTACTACTGGACTAGTTCATTTAACCCAAAATGCTGTTGTGCTTTTGGCAGTACAAATGACATGCAAATATGATGCAAACATCAAAATCCTGTATAATACATACTACAGAACATCAAACAATGCTAAAATACCATTAACTATGCCACCGATGGTTGTTTACTAACAGTTTAGTTAGTTGCGCAAATTCACAAACAAGGCTAACTAGCTAAAAGCTGCTATCAGCATTATCGGGAGTCTACACACATGCAAACGCATTCAAAACGGCTGTCATGACATCGAGTCGCCACTATAGGCCAAACCATTAGTCTTCTTCAGCTCTCCAAATGATTTTATATATACACTGAAAGAAAGGAAGGAAGGAAGGAAGGAAAGATTGTCAATTTGGCCGTGTCAAAACATAATGAACACATAAACCCGGAGCAGTGGGCAGCCTTAAGCCATGGCACCAAATATATATCAAGTCCAATATATAATATATAACAAGTGTATAACAAGTATATAACAAGTAACAAATATAACAAGTATATACCAAGCATATTAAGGCGACTCATGTCACATTATGATCCAATTGAATGAAATGAATAGAGCAAAAACATTTTTGTATTGAATTGCCATTGTCATTTTTTAACATGTGTTTTCTTATTTTCTTAACGTATTTTTTTTTCTTATTTTGCCTCTTGACAAAGTAACAGTTTCTTGGCTGTTTTTCGTATATTGACCTGTATTAGCTTTTTTATATTTAGTTTTAGTTTTACGGTGCAATTTATTTTTACAATAAAATCATACATATTTTAACACAAACGTAAACCATGATATTATTTTCAAATTTGCAAATAATGTCTTTCGGGAAAGGTGAATATGAGAGGTACTTTGGAAAAGAATTTCCCTAAAATTCCACAGAGTAGTCAAATCCTCCCACCCTCTGCTATTTAGTGTGTGTATTACAACCATGATAATGGCGTGTGTGTGTGTGTGTGTGTGTGTGTGTGTGTGTGTCTGTGAGAGAGAGAGAGAGAGAGAGGAAGGGAGAGAAAGAATGCGTTTGATGCTGAAAGTGTGGAGTTAAAAATGATATTTATAATTTGCACATTTACATTTGAATAACTGTTTGCTATGACAGTACATAATACATAATTCAGGAATGTAGTCAGGATGGTTTAAGACGGCTCTACACTGTAAAGTATTTTACATAAACAATGCATGCGTTCAGTGTGATGCCGTGAGTCACTGGTGAGATGATTCTGTGGAGCTCATAATTGTATGTGTGTGTGTAAGTGCAAACACTCACGCTCTTCATAAAAAATGCACGAGTCTGTCTTGGCAACAGGACATTTGTGTAGGACCTAATCTGCCGCTCAAAAAGACCATTCTTGGACTCATACCTCATTTCACAAGTGAGGTGGCCAGTGTTTTAAAGTGTTTACTCATCACTGTGTTGAGTTTCATCTAATCACATTTACTCCCTGGTGAAAAAAAATATTTTGATGGGGTTGTAATGAAATTGAATATATGTAGTTTCATTGTATATATAGTTTGATATAGTTTACATTGCATATAGTATACAGTATGGACTAGCTTACATTGGACTGGTTTAGATGTGATTATTTTCAGAAAATATTCGGAAAATTGAGAAATAAATAGAAACAGTCGGTTTTTATCACATTATTATAAATGTAAATTGTAAGTGGTTTTTGTAACATATGCAAAATTTGTATATTGTGTCATCATGAGAAAGTGTGTATGAATCAAATAAAGAGTCTATGATTCACACTGCAACTGTACAATTCTGTACAATACACATGTAGACGTTTGCTGTATGAAACTAACTAAATACTGTAAAAACGTATTACTGTATAAATACTGTAAAAAAACTAAACAAATAAA
Organism: Paedocypris sp. Pulau Singkep; assembly: GCA_017309775.1. Lineage (NCBI taxonomy): Eukaryota > Metazoa > Chordata > Actinopteri > Cypriniformes > Paedocypris > Paedocypris sp. Pulau Singkep. Next base: position 11,368,679 of record MU204191.1, read on the forward strand.
GAGTCTATGATTCACACTGCAACTGTACAATTCTGTACGATACATATGTAGACGGTTTACTGTATGAAACAATTGTTGCAACAAAACAAACATATTGTTGCATTAACGTGGCAAGATTATTTTCAGTTAATCAAAATATTTCGCAACTGAGATGCTAATTTCTAATGCTAATGCAACTAATGCTACATTTCTTCTGGTTTCTCGTAGTGTTCACAATTAATCGCCATCTGTAATTACGTATATCACCTATAAAATACACATGTATATACAGATGTTATATATCTTATATGTGTCGATCTTACCGACCTGCTGTCAAACACACACGTTCACTATCCTAACAACTCGAAGTTTATTCATATGTAAAACATAAACCTCAAGGTTCATCAATCTAGTCTATGCAGTTTAAGCATTAATCTAGCTGAAAAAGGAGATATGTGCATACATTGCCTTAATGATTACCTTAATTATCAATGATGATGTAATTCACATTTTTTTACTGTTTATATTTGGATTTTATATTTGTTTAATATACAAATACATGTACTGTATTTTTTACTATAAAAATACTATAGAATATAAGCACCCCTCTTTTATTTATAATTTGATTTTGTTTAAGTTTCTATATGACAGGCCGACAAGGGCCTGTGATTATGAAAACTATGTGACACAAGACACAAGACAAAAATAGAAATGGGAATTTACTGTGAATAATTCGTTTAAAGATTCACGCGGAAAACAAAAAAAACATACTTGGTCAGGTCAAGAAAAGAATTTGCGCATACTGTAATATTTACTTTATTAAAAATGATGCTTTTTGCAACAAAGGATTGTGACCGTCTTGTTTTAGCAGATCAGGTCTGAAATTCAAGTTATGAAAAACACATTAAGGTTTTGAAAATGATTGCAATTGCAAGTGATTTGGATAAAATTGTCTGCCAAATGTTAATGAAATATAAAGTAAAAAACAATTCTGTGGTTTCAGAAATCCATGAATCTACCACCGGATAAAGTGGATATACTCAGTCAGTATGACAACGAGAAGAAGTGGGAGTTAATTTGTGATCAGGTGAGTCTACAGCAATATAAACACTTGGATTTATACTGATGAAACATAAATGTGCAGAATTCACAAAACAAACCAGCCATTACTCAATACTCTGCTCCAACTGGCTACTTTAAAATGAGTGAGTCAATGTGGCCACTAGGGGCCGTATCAAAACTGTGCTCCGCTTTTTACACATCTAGTGGATAAATACAGTATTATTTACATTAGGCAAATATAAGCACCACTTTTTTTCAAATTTTAGAAGGTTAAAAACATGGGGGTGCTTAAATGTAAATATGTGATCATATCTTTATCAAAATTTCAAGCCAATCATCATAAATGGAAATGCGTCGTCTTTATGTAGCTGTGCGCTTCTTTGTTGTGTCTTCTTAGAATCCTTTAAACAAGGTAGGGATGCACAGATACCACATTTTTGTATTTCAGTACTATTACAATATACTTAAATTTACAGTATTTACTGTTTGCTGTAAAGTAACAGCTTTAGTCATATAATTAAAAAAACAAGGGGCTAGTTGGGAACTAAATGATAAACTTGGTGTATGCAACATATAAATTATTACAGAATACAAAATGGATAATTACAGAAAACGTAAACGGTGACAGTGCAACTCAAGTTTTTTTTATTCACTTGGTTGTGAAGCGAACAGCACAAGAGACATCAATAAACATCTTTGCTATTTAGTGCACGGTTTTCGTAATAAATGCAAGATTTTCCTGCAGCGTGAGTTGTGTTGGTTTTGAAGTGAACTCTTTGCACTCGCCGTCGTGTTGGAATTTTAGGCGCTAGATTAAATACTTGTGTTAAACGCGCTACATTTTGAGCTTCTAGACCAGGGGTGTTCAAACATACGGCCCGCGGGCCGGAACTGGCCCGCAAGTAGGTTCGATCAGGCCCGCCGAATTGTTTGGAAAAAAATAGAAAAAAAAAAAAAAAAAAATTTTTTTTGCTGCAATTTATTGATTGTCCGCTAAGGGGCGTTTCTATCGGAGTAGAACGCTGATGATCTTGTTAAGAACGGAAAACAGGTGTTATCCGCTACAACCTCATTAATCAAAATGTTCCAAACGGAGAAATATCACTCTAATATCACTCTCCTTAGTTTGTAAGGTGTATGCAGGAATTTAATTTATATTTTATATAAGTGGTTTAAAATTCAGTTCTTTAAAAGCCTCAAGTGCAATACTATATTTTTCATTACCAATTTAAGTTGTGTGCCTTTGTACAATCAGTGGGATAAGTTGCAATGCTTAAATGTGAAAGATAAAAGGTAAATTGCACACTTGTAAGGAATTATGAGGAAATTCTTGGAATGTTTTGTAAAAGCATAGTTCATTAAAATTCAATATGTTCCTAATGTTCTTGTGCTTCTTTACACCAAAACAAAGAAAATACATGATATTTTTGATATTTGGTGCAGAGTATGGTATAATTTTAATGGTCCGGCCCGCCTGACATCTCCTTAGGTCGTATGTGGCCCGCTATGCGAAATGAGTTTGACACCCCTGGTCTAGACCATTTCGTTGAGTGGTCCGAACAATTTGCGGTCCGCTGTTTTGTCGTGTTCATTCACTTGAAAAACACGCGCCTGTGACTAACTCTTTATACGCCGCTCAAACATAGACATTTATCACTTGCGGTATCGCCAGACTTACGGCTATGAGTACTTTAGAAAACAGGTGTTGAGACCAATACTCAATACCGTTATAGGTGCATCCCTAAAATAAGGTTTGGCTGAATAAAAGGGGGTGCTTACATTTGAGTAAATACGGTAGTTTATTTGGAGATAAACAGCAAATGATGGGACACAGAGAACGTCAAGCGATCCATTATGAGAGCCAATCGAGTGAGGGTTAATAACTGGAGTAAATTCAATTAGAAAATGAGCGTCAGCTGGTGCCATGAACAGATATGGACATAGAGATAACAACACAGACATCCGCAATCTAGTCCCGATCTGTAGGAAGACATGACACGTAATAGGAGCTTAACAGAGGGCAAGCCATCTTTACAAAGACATATTGTATTGTTACTTTAATTAAATCCATTTTGTTTTATTATATGTATTTATTAATTTATCTCGTTATAAACTTCCGTCACAAGCCACTTTGTGTGATTATTGATTTTTATTTTGGGAAAGAGACTGAGACCTTGTGGCTGCCCACTGCTCCGGGTTTGTGTCTGTTGGAATGGGTTAAATGCAGAGAGAAATTTCCCTACAGAGGCACTAATAAAGGTTCAATTATTATTATTATTATTATTATTATTATTATTTATTTGCTCTTTTGCACATGTTTTTTTTTTCATATTTTCTTTTATACTGTAGCACTGCAGCTTTTCACAGTCCTGTAAATTGCCCCACAGGGACAAATAAAATTAGTTTGATAAGATGTTGATTAGATTTTTTGTTTATGCTTACCTAAAATTATAAATTAACACAGTTTGACTCTTACATCTGTAGTCAAATACGTAGAAGTATTGGCCGAGGAGAGTATGTATTAAATTCCCGAAAGTTTTTTTCCATCCTTAGGAGCGTTTCCAAGTGAAGAATGCTCCATCGATATACATTATGAAAATCAGGAGTGTTTTAGAGCAGGGCGGAGGCAGAAAGGTACAAAATTCCATGCACAATCCAGTTTGGAAAACAATATTTGCGGCAATATTGACGTCTGTTTGGATTTTCAGTTCAAGAAGAGAGTTCAGGAAGCCACACAAGTCCTGAGAGAGCTGGAGATCTCCTTGCGCACCAACCACATTGAGTAAGACACCCTGAAATATGCCGAATTTAATTTACTTTTGTGTACCAGCCTAGGTTTAACTGAAATGTCTTGATTAACACTTTCTTTCACACTTTTGTGTCGTCTCAGGTGGGTCCAGGAGTTTTTAAACGAAGAAAACAAAGGCTTAGACGTGCTGGTGGACTATCTCTCATTTGCGCAACAAGCAGTCACGTGTGTACACACAAAGATTCCTAAAGACGCAGGAATAGAATAGAAGTCTTAATGTGAATAGGAATCTGGGAAAGCGACTAATCCAGCCCTTTGAAAGCTGAGTTGGTGTTACATTCACTAGACTGAACAAACATAGAGCAAACTGATTAGATAACAACACATTCATGCTAAAATGGAATAGCATTGAAAGAGGCTGTAGCTGGAAAAATGTTAGCTAGAAAAAAAGATTAGACAGGATGCTATTACCGCATTTACGCAAATACGAGTATTCCTATTTTTTCCATTTTTAGAATTTATATGCTCATATTCAATCAAATATGCACATAAATTAAAGCAATGCTTTTTTATTTGACCAGAATAACAGAAATAAAAAAATCCTTATCCACACAGTGACACTTGGCAAAATAACGTTAAATAACTGGAATAAATAAAAATAAATTAAATTAAATACAATAACGTACAAAGCTATTTTCTCTGTCTGTTTGTATGTCCGAACTCCGACTGTCTACCACCTATGTTGGCAGCGGAAAACCGGAATACGCCCATATATGGACATAAAAAGTGGAATCATAGCACCCCCTACTGGATATATACTCTACTACAAAAAAATAAAACGTTACTATTTTTATATTATTTGTTATTCAATTAAAAAAGTCACAAGTTAAGTTTGTGAAAAGAAGTCAAAGTAGTATGGTTAAGAAAAGCATCAAGTCAGAATGTTGGGTTTCCGGAAAGTCAGAACCACAAAGTAATGAGGTGCTTATGTTCACGTATAAATTGAATTTTTATTTCGATCTGCTTATATTTGTGTCATTACGGTATTTTGATCCACAGACACGATTTGGACATTTCTGATATTGGATGCTATGACGAGAAATCTGTGGAAGACCTCAGCGTGAGTCCCACAGACTTCCCTACCTACAATTCTTCACACTCCGGTCGCTCCTTTGCCACAAGGTCAGACACTTACATTTCCCACCTTGATGCTTTACAATAATTTACAATTCAATTTCTAAACCGTCAATTATGAAAATGCAGACGTGTATGCAAACATTTTACTGGTAGTGTGTGTTCAGGCCTTTGGGCACATGTGGGGACCTTTGACTGGGCCCCACCATTTTTAACCCACACAGGTTAATGATTCGGTTTGGAGAAGGAAACGTTTGTTTTTTATGAATTAATGGTGGCATTGATAACGCGAGCTTCTATCATGGGATAATCATAGGCGTCATTATGTCAAATATGCGTAGAATGTTTTTCCACTTCAAACAAATGCAGTCAAATGTTGACACAGACAGACACACACACACACACACACACACACACACACACACACACACGCCCTTCTAATCGATTAGATCAGGATCTACAACATAGTTGTTGTGACCTCTGCACTTTCTTAGTAGACTGATGTCTGTGATATTTTTTCGAAAGCAGGTTATTTTTGGCGTTCCATAGGAAGCCACATTATCAAAAAAAGCTTACAAGTTTAATGTGATAAATAGGATGAAAATGGTGTATTTGAAAAGTAAAAATTAATTGATCATTATTCGAGAAAAAAACATCTAAATATTATTGCCATTTAACATTTTAAAAACACAAACTGCACTTTTCTTTTTGTCATATACTTACATAAAAACAATGTTAAATGATTAATTTTTTTTTTTTTTTTAACTAAATAAAGTAATGGAAAGAGTTTTCACCAATCTTTTCAGCATATTTTATCAAGTCATTAATATATAATACAAAATTGGTGTAGTGGAAAACAATCCTACTATAACATTTAATATAGGATTGATTACCTTAATTGAATTAATTTAATTTACATTCAACAAAAAGTTTGTGACCAGATGCAGTCATCAATCAATATACAAAAAAAGCATTTTTTTTGCCAAATGCAAAACAAGTTTGTTGAACTTAAAAAAAATTCTAATAGAAATATTTTTTACCAAATGTATAATGAACTCTGGTACAATGAACTTTTGGGAATTTGCTTCAGTCGGGGACCAACTCAATTCACCATTTAGACATAATAACAGTTATTGCCTACTGTAATTACTACCTAGCTTACAGTATTTTATTTTAATTCTATTTATTGTTTATGTCCTAACAGGAAAACTCTGCGTTACATTCTGCTCGGTCAGAAGAACCATCTGCACCTTTGTATTCTGTGTGTGCGGGCCGTCATGAACTACCAGGTAATCACATTTGTATTTATATTTTTAATTTTTTGAGAATATATTTATATATTCTCACAATTTTATTCTAATATGAATGACTATTTATGTATTTGATAGATGGGTTTTAATCAGGTGATTTCCCATCCACACTGTGTCAATCAAATCACCCTGAGTCTGAACATTAAAAGCTTCAGGTAAAAGTTGTGTTGTGTGTTTGAGATCATTTCTAAATGCCTAAATCAGGTATAATTTAGAGTTAAGACCCAACTTAGTAACAAAAAACTTAATTTATTTTTTTTTTTTGACAGATTGACTGACGCAATATCAAATGTGTACATTTTTGTAAAGTTAAAAATGTAAAGACACTGTACTGAATTTATATTCTTAGTATGAGATATTGGATCCACAATATAATATTCAAACTTAGTTTCACAACCAGTATGTCAAGTGTATATAGAATAGAATAGAATAGAATAGAATAGAATAGAATAGAATAGAATAGAATAGAATGCCTCTATTGTCATTGTATTCCCTCATATGTGTCTGTGACAGGACTAAAGCTCTAGTTCTGGAGCTTCTTGCGGCTGTATGTCTAGTTCGTGGGGGTCATGAAATGATTATTGCAGCTTTTAATAATTTTAAAGAGGTAAGAGTGATCAGTCCTTTATCACGATGTTACGTAACAGTGATGCTTGTCATTTTGACACTAGAAACACAAGTCAGTAGACAACACAAACGATAATATTTGTTTAAATAAAAATATGCTGATGATCTGTTCAAGCATTTTTTTCACGCAGTGAAGGGAAACACACGTAAAAATTTGAATCATAATTGCGATTTGTCACTTTTCAGCTTTTTAAGCAACAATGATAAGAATTTAACAGTGACCTTTCACCTCAGAAAATACATATAAAGGAAAGAATAACAAATAAATTGTTTGATATTTTTGGAAATACAAACAAGTGTCTATATCTGGCATGGCTGTAGTGAAGGAACACTAGAGACTAACCACTTTGTGTGTTTACGCTCAGATTTGTGGAGAGAAGAATAGATTCGAGAAGCTTATGGAGTATTTCAGTAATGAAGATGGCAACATTGACTTTATGGTGAGTAGTTGATTTTATAGTAAATAATAAACTTTTGACTTACTGTTGAGCAATCTGGCTAATTTTTAATTTACATTTGTCTCAACAACACATAGTTAAGTATTGTTTTATTATTGGACTTCATCTGAAAATACACAATCATCCGTCTATATGACAAATGGTGTAAAGTACTTGAGTAAATGGAGTTTGTTACGTTACTTAGTATTTTTTGGCTACTTTGTAATTGCATCAAAAATCTAAAAATAAGCAACGTTTACTGTCTACTTGAATACATTTTTGATTGAATATCTGTACTCTTTACTTTAAAAAGTTATTTAAATGTTACATGTTACATTGTGCGCGACAAGTCGGCATCTTTTTCTACCACGGTTAATTTCTGTATGAGGTGATATTGCCATCTGCAGGATGGATGATACTGGATGATATTTAACAGCTAAATCACATGAACGTAAATTAGCTTAATTAGTTTTAATTAGAATTTAATTAGAAATTAGTGTTGATGTAAATTAGTTGCCATTTTCTTCTTCTCTTTCATCAATTTATTTCCGTCAGTCTGAAACACTGAGGTGCTAAATTGCATTTCTATAACAGGAAATGAAACATTTGAGCTTAAATGCAGTATGAGTAAAAAAGTTCTTTTAAAATTGGATACTTTACGTACATGTTGGTCCTCCGTCTGCGGCATATGCATTAATGTAGGGGGGGGGGCACCAGCTTTTTTTTGTGCAATTCATTGTCGTCTCGATGAAGTCAGTCGATTTTTCTCACCTGCAGTGTGAACAAATCCATATTAGTAAAGTTTACATCTTATACGCCAATTCTACCTGTATCTTTCCTCTGCCTGTAGGTGGCGTGTGTGCAGTTCATCAACATCCTGGTTCACTCGGTGGAAAACATGAACTTGCGGGTTTTTCTACAGCACGAGTTCACACAGCTCGGATTGGATGGATATTTGGAGGTGAGTGCAGGACAGCCATGTTGAATCACACTACATTCACCACGCTGTGTTTCTGCGTGTAGACGTTGAGTAGCACGGAGAGCGAGCGGCTGCAGTTGCAGATACAGGCCTATCTAGACAATCTGTTTGACGTGGGAGCCATGTTAGAAGACGCCGAGGCCAAGAACACCATGCTGGAGCATTACGAGGAGCTGCAGAAACACAACACACAGGTGAGAATAAACCAAAGACCCAAGCAGCAAAACACACATTATTGAGGAAAAATCAACCCTTACATAAAGACACCACTGAACCGAATTGTGGACAATTGACAGACGATTGAAAGAGAAAGTTTTAGTCCCCTTTAGACTTTAAGTTCGAGTTCAAGTTCAGACCATTTGTAAGGAGCTTTTCAGACTTTTAACCGTCTACTGTTAAATTACAACTGCTGACTGTCCAAATACAGACACTAATTAAAACACAGGCGCAGCTTTTTATACAAGTTGTTTATGAAATGCAATAACGTATCAAAAAAACGAATGTTTAAAAAATCAACTGCATTTCATGATGATTGTAACAAGCAAAACAATGATTTTAATCTATTAAAAAAAAAACAAGTACAGTGATATTAAGCAATGTGTTTATTTTAGTATGGCTAAAATAATCAATCAAGTGAATTAATTTTCTTTTATTATAAAAATGTAGTAGCGGCGGAAATGACTCAACAGGCATAATATTGTCTAAAGTACAAACTAAAATAATGAAAGTAACTAAATCAGTATATGTAGTTTCTCACATCAATTGTAGAGCAAAAGGCTTTTCTGTCAACGTTTTTTTTTTGTTTGTTTTTGATCGACTCTAGCGATCACAGCGACTCAGAAAAAAAAGAGTATTAAAATGACTAAAATATTATAAGCAACTATTAACGATGGTTATTTTTGGAAGACTGATTCAGGCATTCAAAAAGCAAAACTTTGTAGCTGCTTTTTTTTTTTTTTAAAGTGTAATTACGAGTCAGACTCATGACTAAGGATACAATTTATTTAATTTCTTTTTTTTTAAACTCACCTGCACTTTATGGTTAGTTTTTATATATAAAATATTTTGCAGCTTTTATATTTTTGAAACTGATTTTAATTTTGAATTTAAGATTTTAGTTTTTAATCTAAATTGAATTAAAATTTACATTTAAATGAATAATCTATTTAAATTTAAATTCAAGGCTCAATCAAAAATAGCAAACGATCAGTATTTAAATAACAATACGAATACGTATTTCCAAATAAGTGGTATTTTGTGGAGCTAGTGGCTGGGCAATTGTGGCCTAGTGGTAAGGATTGGAACCGACTCAGGCATAGCAGGTTCAGCAGGCTTTACTTTCACTTTAAAAATTGTATACAAAAGTAATTTTAAGTTGATGATCATCATCGTGTGAAACAACTTGAGATGCTGTGTGTCTCAGCTGAACACTAAACTGGAGCAGTGTGAACGTGAAGTCGTGGAGAAAACCTCAGAGCTGGAGAAACAGTTGATGCAGAGCAACAGGGAGAAGGAGATGCTGAAGGTAAAAATCACGTCACTCGAATCATCTGGGACCTGTTTTTGTGAATCAATGCTGTCTGACTTCAGGAGAAGCTCGACGAGACGCTCTCTCAGGTCTCACAGCTCCAGCAGAATGAGAGGAGAAGAGAGTGTGAAAATAAGAAAGAAATGGAGAAAGAAAGGAGTATAGAGAAGATGCTCCAGCTTCTGGTGGATCGAGGCCTGATCCAAGTCAAGAGATTGGAAACTGGCTCTTGGGATTTACACATCATCCCCGCCGCAAACTCGTCTGGTGAGGACCATACATACAGAACTGTGTAATGCGAACATTATATTGAGTTTATCATTGTATATAAATTAAATAATGAAAAAACATTTACATTTTAAATTTTTTTTTTAATTGAAAAATGAAAAAAAAAATGTAATTAAAAATGTAAAACAAAATACATTACAAAATAATTTATCAATGTATTTTAATAATTAAAAATTTTAAAATAATAATACTGTACATTTCAGTAAAATAAAATTGGAAAAATAGTGGGCAACTGTGAGTCCAAATCTACTACTCTATGTTCACCTCGACTGTTTTACGTATTGCAGACTGTAGTAAAAACAAATTGCATTTTTGAACATTTTTGAAATATTAAATGATTAAATTTTTGATAAATAACACAGATTGTTTTTAATTCCAGGCAAAATTGCAGAAGAAAAACCGATCTCAACTCCCCAACAACCCCCTTGTCCTGTCTCCGCCCCTCCACCAGCTCCTCCTCTTCCTCCTCCTCCGCCCCCTTTGATGCGTTTGGCACCACCCACCATACCACTTTCTTCTTCAGGTACCAAAACTGCATTGGCATTAACAAACTTCACTTTCAAACCACAGCACTTACACATACCGTGGTTTATACATATTTAGTTGTGAAGGGTAAGCGGCCAATCCAGACCAAGTACCAGATGCCGCTGCTGAATTGGCACGCCCTGATGGAGGAACAGGTGGTGGGCACAGTCTTCACGGAGCTGGATGACCAGAGCGTTCTTACGGTACGCTTAGCTTGTGATGCTAAAGACCAACATTAGACATGTAAAATGTATTTCTTTTATTGTAATTTGACATATTGATAGATACGATTGAGAGTGATTATACAGTGTAATAACATGCAGAGATTTTCATGTAGTAATACGTTTATTTCAAAGTCATTTAAATGTGCAATTGTATAATAAGTAAAGTGCCTTTTTATTAAAGGCATAAAATAAAATCACTTCTTTTTCTCACATTTTAGAATCTCAAAAACGTATGTTCATATGCGCATGTTTCAAATAAATATACATATAAGCATCCCTTTCAAAAAGTAAATATGGACAGGGTTAAAGGGCTTTTGTCATTTTCTTTTTCCAAAGTATGCAAGAATAAAAAAATAACAAAAATGTTAGTATATTTTTTTCTGTTTTCTTTGCCAACAGAGAAAATAACTTAGTTGTACAGTATATTCCCGAGACCTTCTCTTTCAGTAAATTATAGTATTTTAAATCTGCATTTAATTGGTTGTAAAGTAAGTAAAGAATAAAACAAAATAGTTTAAATGGAAGTTAGAATTATTATACAGTACTAATATAATTATACAAAAAATAGTAATAATTGAATTAAATTAATTGAATGAAAAAGTCTTTCATTGAGAAATTGCATGTCACAACAGCAGACAATTATATGTATATAAAACATATATCTGAAAAATAAACAAGTAAATAAGCATGCATTAACGTAAACATAAGTAACATTAGTAACACTGCACACACTATAAATAAATAAACATAACACAATGAACAAACAAAACTATAAATAAATAGCACTACACATCATAACACCAACTATATTCACAAGTTAAGACTGCGGAGTCTAATAGCACCAGGTAGGAAAGATTTTGTATTATAATAATCATAATATTGTACAATTTTGCGTTGATAGAATTAAAACCGAAACCTATTAAAGCTACAAAACAAGTTAAAAGGTAATTAATCATGTCTTTCTCTCTGAAGGAACTGAACATGGAAGTGTTTGAGGAGACGTTTAAAACCAAAGCTCAGTCGTCGCCCGTGGATGTTGGAACGCTGAAGATAAAGATGCCTCACAAATCATCCAGCAAAATCTCACTGCTAGAACCCAACAAAGCCAAAAACCTCGCCATCACCCTGCGCAAGGGAGGAATGAGCACCAATCAGATCTGCAACGCCATCAAAACGTAGGTTCCACTTCTTGCGTACCTACAATAGTGTAGGATATGTAGATACTAGCGCTGTCAAAGTTAACGCGTTAACGCATTAGATTAATTTTAAATGCTTATTAGCTTTACTAACGTCCTGTTTTTATTAAGAGAGTATTTAAAAAAAAAATAGGTACTTCAAACTTTCAATTGATGTATAACACTTACACGTAAAACCAAAATTGACACTTTTTGTGTGTTTTATCTTGAAAAAAGTTTGACTCGACCACGGAGGGTTAAAAAACAAACTAAATATATTGCAAATTGAACAAAAACGATTATTTCACAGTATTTAAACGAGTGTTTATTTAGTGTTGAGTTTACATTAATTTACATATAACACCTCAATATCCAATATTACAAGCTTCAGTCATTTAATTGCGATTAATCACGACTAATTTGGTCAGGGAAGTGAATTTAATGAATTTTGAAAAATTAATCGTTTGACAACCTAGTAGATTCACATAAAGTATAACATGTGGACGTTTAATACATTTCTTCGGTGTACAGGTATAATACTGACGTACTAAACTCTGACTTTCTGGAGCTGCTGGAGCGTTTCATCCCGTCTGATTATGAGCTGAAGCTGATTCAAGCGCACGAGCGAGAAGGTCGCCCCCTGGTGGAGCTTTCAGAGGAAGACCGGTTCATGGTGGCCTTCAGCAAAATCCCTCGCCTGTCACAGAAGATCAGCACGCTGACATTCATGGGAAACTTCAGGGAGGGAATCCTGCTTTTACAGCCGGTGAGTCACTATTACAGGTTTTGTAACATATGAACATTTAAATATCAAATTCAAATTTTTCACATCCAACATGGTATAGCATGAAAGTGTATTTTCCAAACGCCCAGCATTTAAACATAGGGAGATGGTTTGGGGGGGAGGGGATGAATCCTAAAGCAAGAAATGTAATAAAAAAGAAGATAAAAAATTCATAATAAAATACTGTAAAAATACTTTAAAAATACTGTAAAATAAGATAAAATATGAATAAAATAAAGATCAAAACTATGAAGATAAATGCAATACAAATACAAATTCAACATTTTAGAAATACAAAAAAAATTTTAAAAATTAAGAATTTTAAATTACAACATTTAAATTTCTATATAATTAAAGCACATTGCACTTGTCAGTATTTAGTATTTTGCACCTAAGATATTCACTCACCGCAGCTCACACACTGTTGGTGATGTAACAATAAAAGTGATTTGATTTGTAAAATCTAACTTAAAAATCCAAAACTTTGCTACATACACATTACTTTACAGTCATTTGGCAGGAGCTTATATATGCGTATACATTTTTGTCACAGTTACGTTTTGGTTTTATTAAAATGTATTAGTCACGGTTACAGTTTGACTTTTTAAAAATGTACCTTAATGTTAGTCCATACGTAAAAATACACTTATAAGTATGTATATTTGTATAAAAGTACATGTATTTATATATATTTATTTTTAAGCGGCGGTTAGTCTTCTTAAAAATAAAGTAATGAATAAATGAATATTATTATATATAATATTTTATATAAAGCATAAATTATGAGCATATACCGGTACTTTAATAAAGCATAATAAAGTATACACACACATATACTGTACTTCATGCAGATTTTTCAGCCAGTGAAACCAAATTAAATAAAAGTAAATACGCTGAAATGGTCAAAAAAATATGATCTAGTAATAAAAAAATAATAATAAATATAAAAATATTAATAAATAATAATAAAAAAATAATATTTTTTTCAGTTTTTTTTTTCATTTTTTGCTGATATCTTTTACAGCAACTGAATGCGATAATCACTGCGTCTATGTCTGTGAAATCATCCAGCAAACTGAAGAAGATTCTAGAGGTGATACTACAATCTCTCCTTCGTTTAAGATTATATTCTTAATCATTTACTTCATACCGAGTGATTAAAGGAGCAAGATTTGGAATAAGTTTCAGTCAAACGTGTTGTTTTCTGGTAGATCATACTGGCATTCGGCAACTACATGAACAGTGGGAAGAGAGGATCAGCATATGGATTTCGACTTCAGAGTCTGGACCTGGTGAGATTAAGAGTGAACAGGGGAGGAAGAAACAGAGAGAGAGAATGTATAATAGCTCAATCTGTTTTCCATCTCAAATCTATTTATCCAGCTTTTAGACTTAAAATCAACGGATCGAAAACAAACTCTTCTGCACTTCATTGTTCACATCATCGAGGAGAACTTCCCTCAGATCCAGCACTTTCACACTGAGCTGCACCTTCTGGACAAAGCTGCACTAGGTCAGTGACCAAAACACATACACACACACGACTCATACACACTCACGACCCGAAGATACAGATGTCACTACAGTGTTTATGAGAGAATTTTGCAAAATTTGTTTTACAATGTTGACTTATATTTACAGTATATACTTACTAATATAGTGTATTAGTTTAATATTTTTATAGATTGATTCTTTTCCCTGAAAATGACTTTTCCCTAAAAATGACTAACAGGTTTGTAATAACGCTAGTATTATGTAAAGTTGGTGGTTTTCAAAATAATAAAACAAAGGTGTAATTTATTATATATTAACATATATTAAAATATGATGTAATTGTAAGTGTTATTTATAATATATTTTTATATATGGCGTTAAGTCTCGGGGAATGAACAGGATAAACATTTATGAAACACAGAATGTAAATATGGATAAAAACAGACAGGAATGTCATTATACAATCAATTATTTTTCTTTTGTAAAACTAGACAAGGTATCATCTAAAAATAAATACATACAAGGTGTGCTCCTAAAAAAATGTTAAAAAGTACAATAAATAGAACAATTTTATTTTGAAATGTAGTAGAGTATATCTCCAGTAGGGGGTGCTATGATGTCACTTGCTATGTCCATATATAGGTGTATTTCGGATTTCATGCTGCGTGGACTAGTTCCCTCTCAGATAGCGAGTTCATGACTTGAAATGTGGAAAAATGGGTGCTTATATTTACGCGCATATTAAAATCACTGTAAGACCTCTAGTAGAACACCATGGCGGTCTATTTTTCCAACTTTTTCGTCATGGTGACGTTCTAATAGAGGTGCCGTTCTATTTTTTACGATAAAGAAATTTTACAATCATTTTTACGATATATGCGCATATAGTTTTTGAGTTTCTGAAATAGGAAAAAAGGGGTGTATATTCACATACAGTAAATGCGGTATTTATAATGTAAAATTAGCATATTGCAAATACTCATGATGCAAAATAATATTCACTCTGTTACTCTACCTCTGCTTTTGGACCCTCGCAGTGTCTTTGGACAGCATCCTCGCAGACGTACGTGTTCTGGAGAAGGGGATGGAACTGGTCCAGATGGAGCTCCATCAGCAGAGCGATGGCGTGGTGCTTAAAGACTTCCTGTCCAATAACGCTTCCCTGCTGGAGTCAGTGGTTAAAGACAGCAGAACGGCTCAGGTGGAGACACGCCTCACAGCGTTTGGAGGGTGACAGATTGATGCTAATTCTCACGGTGCATCTTCCCGCAGGAGGTTTATCACTCTGTGGTGGAATATTTTGGAGAGAACCCTAAATCCACTCCTCCATCCGCCTTCTTCCCCGTTTTTGTGAGGTTCATCAAAGCCTACAAGGTGACAGAGTTCTAGGACCAATATACATACGCACATCGTGGTGACTTGATAATACGTACAATGATGAGTAAAAGTAAGAACGCCTTACCTTCACCTTCAAATCTCTCTAATTACAAGTCACAGATTCTATGAAGACTTGAGTAAAAGTCATAAAGCATCTAATTTTAAAATAACTTGAGCCTTTTACTATGAATTTTGGCTAAAAAAACACCACAAAATATGAGAAACAACTTTTTATTTACGGTATGAGGTTTTATTTGCTGAATAGATATAGATAAAAAAAGAACAAAAATTCAGTCTTAGTCAAGTGTGCAAAAAAGTGCAACCGCTAATTTGCGTTCACGTGATTTAGCTGATAAACAGCATCCAGTACCTTCAGCATCCTGCAGATGGCGATATCACCTTGTCCGTCCATGAAATTAACTAGGGTAGAAAAAGATGCCGACTTGTCGCGCACAATCACAATGTTGGAGAAAAACACAATATCACAATAGTGGAGTAAAGAGTACAGATACTCAATCACAAATGTAGGGTAGAGAGTAAAAGTTGCTTATACTTTTAATACCTAGTACAAGTAGCAAAAAATACTAATGAGTAACAAAGTCCATCTAATCAAATACTTTACACCACCGCATATAATTCAATGCTACTGTAGAGAATGAAAAATAAATTTGTTCTCGTTCTTTGAAAATTATAATACAAAGACCTACATTTATTTTAAACATGTATGCTATTAAAACTAGACATTTTTAACAAAAAGATGGATAAAAAGAGACAGGAATATAATTCAAGAACAACTAAACTTTAAGATAAACTACATATCTTAAAACATATTGTCCTTCATAAAATATACCCTCTCGCAGAAGTGAAAATAAAAACATGCTGCACAATCCATGATAAAAAATATGCTTTTAAGTTAGTTACCAATACTACAATGAATAGTTTCTAAAGCACTGCATTATGGGATCTGTAGTTTGTGTTATCACCACTTCATACGTCAATCAGCATTAACAATGAAGTGATGCACATGTTAAAATTGGTAAAAGAATATTGATATGCATTTAGAAATCCCTATATAATTTTACAAGCAGTTTTTCATACTAACACCAGATGGTGGAACAAGAGAACCAGCAACGGAAGAACCAGCCTGAGATGACGGTCAGCAGCGGTTTCATCATCACAGACGCTTCCACAAAAACATCAGCACAGGTAATGATTCAACTAATGGAATAAAACACAGATAGTTCATTGATGACATTCGCAGAAGCCCGTCCACCCACGGCAACCACAAGTAGATCTGATCGCGGAGCTCAAGCGCCGGCAGAAGTTGCCACTGGTTCGAGATGGCAAAGATGGCGTCATTGATGACATCATCACAGGTCAGTCTCGGGTCAGAGATAAAGGGTGACCGGGTTGTTCGAGGTGATTTTGTTTTTCGTAATTCAATTAGAATTCCAATTTGAACTTAATTATAAAACAATCACTGTAGGGGATGTCTCGAAGCAGCTGGACAAAATAAAAGAATTTTTTTTTCTTTAATAAATAGAAAATAACAAAATATAAAAGAAATTGAATTTCACTTTCAGGTGAATAAGGAACATCAAAGTTACAAACGTAATCATTGATTAAATACCTTTCATCAATCATAGATAATTGGATTAAATAACATTAATTTATCAATCACAAATAACAAATTCACAGAAATACTGTGTGCGCATACACGTTACTGTAAAACATACTTACAGGAAATGCATCAATAATCCATATGCAATAATCCAGATTTTTTTTGTTATCTGTGTTACGTACAGTACAGATAATGTAAAAAAAATATGCAAAGTTAACAAAATAAATTGTGAACAATATACAGTATTCCTCAATATATTGCTTTGCATTGGCAAAATCCTATTCAATAATTTCAAATTTCAAATGATGATAAATCAAAAGTGTATCTTATTCATCCTCATGGAAATTAACAGGTTTTCAAACCAATAATCTGTGTAAAATAACTTTTCAAATTAAATTCAATTTAAATAATTTTATATGACAAGCAGGAAATACTTTTAACACACTTTTGTGACCAGTTTCCATGTGTGTGTTTCCTTTTTCTCAAACTTTTGTAACTGTACATTCTAAAGTCATTCTACTGTACCATCTTCTCACATTGTGTTTAATTGTGATTTTGTGCATTTGTTGGTGCAGATCTGAGGAACCAGCCATATATTAGAGCAGATGGAAGAAGACAAAGCGCACGGTGGAAACCATCTCAACAGCTTCCGGTGTCTTCTGATATCTCTCTGTGACACAAACACACCAAGCCAACAACAGTTTACACATCCTTACTAAACATTTAACACTCGCTTTAAGATCTACACCCGCTAAGTACTTGCTAAAACTTAAACCTTTCAATGTAAAATCAAACATTGAATTAAAATACTGAACAATGTCAAATTTAGCTTTATATTTGGTTCAAAAAAATGTCGCTTTTAAACGGTTTTGTAGTATTCATATTTGTACACTACATTTACTCGTCTCTCTTCTACCTGAACAGATTTTTTCTTTGGATATTTTTTGCACATATGAAAACATATTTATTCATCATCATGGTAATTGTTTATTCTTATGCTACCATTTACAGTTGTTACATATTGAAAGCCTTTATACTATTCGACTAGAATAATTTTGGTGGCGTTACAAGCTATATTATATATTATATTAAAAGATATATCGACCACTTCACTCACTTTGAAACTTTAAGAACTTCAAGCTATGAATCATTAAGCATCAGTACAGTAAATAACAAATGAATCATTTGACATTAGTAAACTACAGTATAAATGCTTTATCCATTATGAGCATCTTTAAATGATTCTTAATCATTGGGATTTCACACTTTATTATAAATGTAATCATTATATGTAAAACGTATTGTGTCAATTACATGTACAGTTGTACAGTTTAATTTCTTGAAATAAATGATTTTTTTGGTCATCAGTTTTTCTGTCTTTTTTTTTGTAGACACCAGATCATTTAATCATCATTCATCAAAGCTTTACAAGGCATAACTAGTCCACACCAACAGCGAGTAAACCTTTTATAACTACCTGAATTAATCACAAGTTAAACAGGAATTTGTGTGTATAAAGCATTTATTAACTAACTGAGTGGGTGTTTTTTTTGTCTGAAAAAGCTTAATTTATAAATGATTCAATAATTTTTAATAAAATGTGAAATTACAATTATTAAGCTTGTTTTGTAGATGTTCTAAAGCATGAATAAAGCCTTAATATTAGTAAACGACGTACAAACGACTTACTAAAATCGATTAATGTAGGAGCATTGCTTTATAAATTATTCGTTCATTATTTACCGATGTTTACAATAACTAAAGCTTCTAAATATGTAGTTATTAAAAAATAGTTACCATTGCAAATGCAGTCATGGGAGTAATGTTGTTATAAATAAACGGCGTTACCAACAGCGTTACTTTTTTCAGTAACGAGTAATCTAACGCAATTACTTTTTCCATAACATAACATAACTGGTGATTGGTGTATCTGTGCATGTGGTGCGACTGAAAACATGATGATTGGCTTAAATTGAATGTCCGTCATTTACCGCCCGAAGTATTGCGTTTGGTCAGGTACAAGCGCTCGCCCAGCAGGAGTCAGCGTTGAGCCGAAGAAATGGCCATAGAATTTTAATTTTACTCTCTGTTTACATCTCATTTTAATTTGCACTAGAAAGAGTGTACATTTTTGTTATTGTTATTTAATTTTGATACATTGAGAGTAGAACAATTGTTAAATTGTTTACTTTTGTGAATTCATTTGTTTTTGTTAAACTCCTTCAGCATAATTTATACTTAGACTTATTTGTTGGCCAGTTCTAGTCTGCAAAATAAATATTAAAAGTTCTAAACCATCTATTGTGTTTTATTATTCACTATACTAATGACAATATTTACAATACCACTGTGCATTTGATAGGCGTCTCTCACATTGTCCCACAACAATATTAAAATAGTACAGATTAACGTACAATCCTTTATAATAATAATTTATTTTATATAGTGTCCATTTCATTCATTTGACATGTTTAATATTGACAGCAGCCAAGTTATTTGACAAATTAAAAAAAAAATAAATGTTGCAAAAAGTAACGCAATAGTTACTTTTGCCGGGTAATTAGTTCATTTTATAACGACGTAACTATATTACTAATTCAGTTAGTATTTGTTAGAGGGAACGTTCCCAACACTACCAAAATGTCAAATAAAGCAAAAAAGGAAAAACCACTGGATGATTGAATAATATAAGATGTTTCACTTTTATTACTCACAAAAACACCACAAGAACATTCGAATCCAACAGTTCTCGCACGCACACAATCCGACATGTTTTATAACAACAGATCCACTTTTGCCGAAGAACAGATTCATATAAATATATTTCTATGGGTTGCATTCACGCGCTGTTTTTGTTCTAATACAAGTCGATTGATTGATTGATTGATTAACATTCTTTCTGTTGCAATAATGAAGCTCGTTTCTTATCAGTTTCGCTAACATATAGATAGATTAGGATCTTTATTCCGAGATGCAGAACTCTGTCCATCGTACACGTGTAAACAGAACACACGGGATTCTGCATGCAGAGTTTAAGCGTTTAAGATCGACATGCACGTAACACTCAAACTTCTCAGGTAAAAGAAACAAAAATACAAAATATACCAGAATAGTACAGCTTTTTTTTTTTTTTTTGATAGTCACACAGTTCCTTTGTAAATGTACATATATTCTAGCTTTTCCATCACTAAAATAATTTTAAGACACAGAAATGAGGTATGTTCATAGTTCCAACGTGAGAAATCAATGGCAGTTTTAACCCTTGGCATTCATTAAATATGAATTGAATGTGATGTTCTCAGACGTGTTCTCAGCATCAGCAGCTTGTTGAAGACTCCAGAAATAAAAAAAAGTGCTTTCTGATAACACTTTAGGTAAAAGCAAAAAGAACGTTCGCATCAATACGTTTGCTTTGTTTCTATTCATCAATCCTGCAGTATTTGGTTCCAGCACAACATTAACATTGAAGCTTGAAATTAATTTCCTTAAAACACATTTAGGATGTTAAAAGAAAGTAAAATAAAAAAGGGATGCATTGATGTCTTGAAAATCTTAATTTACAAGTTTCCATTTCTTTTCAAGTTTAATAAGGATTATCGTGACATAAAAAACATGAAAGAATGATGTGATCAGGACACATTCGACTTATCATTTGGTTCCTAAATGTTTGAGTAGACAGATATAAAGAACTCCATTTGTAATATGTTATATATTTATATATACCTGTACTATATATTAAGCGCACACACTTAAATAAAAATCTATAAATAACCGTAACACAACAATTAAAAAATACTATAATATAACATAGTAAATAAGGGGGACTAGAAGAAATTTTTATTTGTTAATATTTTTTTTCTTTCTTTACCACTCTCCATTTCCGGAGGCATGGGGAACTTTATGGGAAAGAGAAATTTTCATTCACACTCTCACACTATTGTGTGTGTGTGTGTGTATAATATGCATAAATAATATATAAAAATAAAAATTGAAAAATACATTTCACTTTTTATTTTACTCCTCTTTATATTTTTCCATCTACACAGAGTAAATAAGTGCTAGACTACTTGTTTTCAAACTTTTCCCAACACACGACTAGGTTATTGCAAGAAGACTCGTACCTTCAGTGGAATGAGGATTTTATGTCCGCGTGTCTGTTAGGCTCAGGGGTCAGAGGTCACGTGTGGGCGCGTCCCCGTGGCCGGGAAGCGTTTACCTTGGACAGGATCAGATCTCAGGGTAAAAGGAGGGTATTTTCAGGGGCAGAACTGGAGGCTGATGCCAACATGCCAGTTGAAATGACCAAAAGAACAGAAAAAAACAGAAAACATGGACGTGGAGCAGAAAGACAAATTAGCTTTTAACAATGCTTGAAATCAATAAAAGAGATACATTTGTTAGTGTAATTTAGTAATTTACGCAGAATTATGTCTCTATTTTTTTTTCATTTTGTTACATAAAGACAAGATGGGTGTTAGACACTACAGCGTTTGACCAGTAGAGGTCAGGAAAGGATAGACTGAGGATGAGATTTCAAGCAAGTTAGGAGAGGTAAGTGGATGAAAGAAGAGAAAACGAGAAACACATTAATATGCTGCCATTTTCAATAAACTTTTGTCAATGCACAAATTCCATTTTCAAATTGTATGCTTTTCGGCCTTGTAGTTCTTGTAACAGCCACTAGGGACTGTATTTATTCACTGACAATTCCTGATGGTGATATAAAAGATTAGTCTCAAATAATATATGCTTTTTAAATAATGCTAATCATGTCAGTACGTTTTTTTAGTTAAATAATAGGTCTTGTCTGATCTCAACCAGAGAAATGAAGAAAAAATGAATACATGCCTCTTAAATATGTCCGAAAATCTATTCCTACTAAAATTTTCCACACGGCAGTAAAAATTACATTTGCCATATTGACCCAAGAAAAAAATCAAAACGAAAAAATAAAATGGCTCATTTAATCACATATCAGCCCCTCATTCTCTATTTTTCTTGTACGAAGGATCCTAGAAAGATGGTCTCTGGGTAAAATATTCTCATTTTTTCCCTTTCCATCATTGTCGGTCTGGTTTAATTCCAGTAATCATTTTAATTTAATTTAATTTAATTTAATCAGTGGACTGATTTTGGCACAAGGTTGAAAATTCCGAGTGAACAGTAGTGCTAGTATTTTTTTGGCAAAACGGCCATGTTGTTTTGGAAGAGCTACTTCCAGTTTGTCACTTCTATTCACCATCCATCTTAAAGCAGCACTGGTTTCTTCTCCTCTCATCTTGACTGAGAAACAGAATCTCTTTGGGGTTTGTTGACTAGGGCGAATCATTTTCCACACCACGGCTTCCAACATCACTCGGCATCTTTCACTCTCTCAAACCAGTTACCATGATTCCCTTTGTGAGGTTCACACCGCCCGGGTCCGTCACAAGCAAACTAATGAAAGCACACCAGACCTTCTAGAACAGGGCTCGCCAACCTTTTTGAAACAAAGGGGTTCTTTTTGCTAAATGTATTATTGCTTAATTTAACTTAAATCAGGGATTGGCAAACTAAGACCCGGGGAACACATGCGTTTGTAATATTTTCTTCGTTTTCATGTGGATTTAAAGCATATTTTCCCTTCATATCTCAAGATGTGTATTTTTTTCTCCAGTGAGGTAAGGTTGCCAAATCACTCCATCAACCTGCCCCTGGTCCGACTCCTTTTTCAAATGTTTTTATTAATAATTGTTTTTTTATATTTAGCTTTTTTTTTTTTTCACTTTTACAACAATGCTTGGAAGTTGCAATGTACCGTGTTAAATGTTAAAACATTTTTAGCAAACACTCTGCACAAGCCCAACTCCCGCATGAATTATTAATTAGGATTCAATACCGCCTTAGGCCGAAAGAGGGCGCAAAAACGCACTGGTGCGATTTGCAACGGTTGTACTGCCGCTAATCTTCGCTAAGAACTAACTTTCACCACTGGTATTTTAATTTTATTTTTAAAATACCAATTTCAAATAATATTATACAGAATTATCATCTCCAGTTCTCATGTAAGTGTTATTTAAACGAGAATAGAAAAAAAAATAAAATTAAATAAATAGATGAAGCTCACCATATAAGTGCGCTATTTGAGCTAATTTTAGATTTTAGGTGTTGGCACCCCTGTTCTAGAATAAATCACCAGTACCATTAGTGTGTGTGGTCATTTAAACCAGGTGAGCTGCCCAGACTGGCACACAGCAGACGTGACCTCTGCCAGAGATGTTGGAGACTGATGGTGAAGTCTACCGCAGATTAGAACAGAATCCAGCCAGACAATAATGTGCACAGCGCTTTCAGACACAGACTTGGACAGGGCTTTCCACTAATCTGAAGACTAAACACCGTATTTACGTGAATATAAGCACACCATTTTCCAATATCAGAAGCTTGAAAACTTGTGGGGTGCTTACATGCGGACATTTCTAATATGCTTCCATATATCAGGAGCAATCACAAATAAATGGAAATATGTCATCTTTATATAGCGGTGCGCTTCTATGAATAAATAAAAAAAAAAACATTAGCCACAACGCGACACTTAGCAGGGGCTAAAAAAAAACAAGCTCCTGTATTCCACGTGCAATTGAATTTTAAAACTAATAGTAACAAATTTATCTGAGTAGTAGAAAAAAGAAGCCGTATCCACACAGCAACACTTATTGTAGCAGTGGCTAAATAACACTGGAAGAAATAAATGAAATACAATAACATCGGAACTCTGTTTCTATGTCTACCTACGTACTGCTGCACGTGAAAACCGGATTACGCCCATAAATGGACATAGCAAGTGGAATCATAGCACCCCCTACTGGAGATATACTCTACTACATTTAGATAGAAAATTTAAAGCTACTGTTTTTGTCTATTCCGCAAGTAAAATTACATTGAAGTGAAACATAAGCACCCGTTAGGTTTGTTAAAAGAAGTAAAAGAAGAAATTTTAGATTTCTGGAAAGTGAAAACATCAAGAAATTAAGGTGGTGCTTATGTTTGCTTATTAATGGAATTATTTTTGTGCATGAAAAATCACGACGGTACTTTTATTCATCGGGTTATTTTCTCGTAAATATGGCACTCTCATTATTACCCTCACCAGAAATACTTTACGTGTTGAGGACCATTAGACCAAGTCTAATTCTCATCTCATTAGTTTCATATTAATGTGCTAACCATCCCAGCATCTGTTGAAACTCCTGGATAGAGGAAGACAACAATCATCAGCCAACAGCAAACATCTAATCCTGTACTCTCCAGTGTTTAGACGTGCGTGTGTTTGTGACTGTGTGTGTTAGGGCTGGACGATTAATCGAAAAATAATTGAAATCGAAATTCAGAACTTGTAATTGTTCCAATCTTACCAGGTTGATTATTTCGACTTAAAATAAAAAAAAATGCGGCCTTTTACTTTTCTTTACTTTACAGTGATTTAGCAGACTGTTGGAGACGATTTAGCAGACGATTGGACACATTTTGGCTCCAGGAAGGAAGACACAGAACAAAATGAACAGTCTGTTGTTTACATTAAAATACTTGTTTACAGAAGATGCAAGAAATGCACAGGATATATCGTCTTATAAATAACAAGAGTTGTTTTATTTAGAAGAGAACTGCTCATTTTCCATGTAAATAAGAAAATATGAAAAATAATGTATTCAGTTCCCAAATGTGCAATTTTTTTTTTTTAGTTTTTATTTTGACAAGAAGAAATTGATTGTTATAGCAATGTGTTTTTTAAATTCAGTTGTTGGTGTTCAATAAATAATCATATAGAAGATCTGTGTGTGTGTTTCTTTCAAGTGTTTTAAAATACGATAATGGACACTTTTTTCAAAAATCTTATTTTAATGTGACCATATTTACTGTACAAAACTTGCCAAAAAACTATGAGAAGAAAATAAATACATAATAATAAATGAATCATTTATTAATTGTAATCATATTAAAATGTTCAATTAATCAATATTTCTGTTTATTTTTGGCATGACCTCCCAACCCTAGTGTGTGTGTGTGTGTGTGTGTTGTTCCGTGATCTAAATGAGAGTGAATTATAACTATAAGATGAAATATAGCAAGTGCTCGCCTCCGTCTCATGGTTGCCACGGCGACTGTCTCCATAATCCTCCCTGACTCTGTGACAAATATCCCTGACGACAGCACACGTACCAGCATCTGCTCAGAACAACTAACAGATCTCTGACTGTTAAACCAACAAGCCTGTCCAAACCATCACTGACATGCCATCATGTCTGCCAACTACACTGGGTGGGATTTTTTCTTTATGTTTATATATTTTTTTCAAAAACACAACATTTTGGTAATAAAAAAAGCTCAAATATATCTTCAGATTAACTAAGCATAATCTCTGATTAATATTTGTGTTTTTTAAGACTTTCTGACATTTTACCCAGAGACGCACAAACTTCTTTTGACAGATTAAATGGGTCTTATTTAGTACGCAATATGAATTAAACTAATGTTCAGAGAAACATACAGCGTAATGAGTTTATTTCAACTTGTCTTTGAATAATGCCGTTTTAGAAATACCTTCATCTAGAATGATTAGGTTCAAAATTGAGTAAAATTAGGTAAGTTCTACCCTGAAAACACAAAAATCAGTCACACAAATGATGTTTCTTTTAAATGAGAAAAGAAAATGAGAATGATATAGACGTGTTCCTGACATGGAGTGTGTTCCCGGTTTCATTCAAGTTCATTTTTTTCTTTTCTATTATTAATAATATTACATCACCAAAAGTTGAGCTATTTTAAATCTGCTTTGAAAATATCACCATATCATCTAGTGAAAAGGGGAAACGCTGGAACCTTCTGAGACCAGCCGTGCTTGCGTGGGTTTCCTCTGAGTCTCCGCTTTCCTCCCACACGTCAAAAAACATGCGTTCAGAGGAAATGAAGTATGAAAAACGGCGTATAAGTGTGAGAGTGTGAATGTGTGTGTCAGCTCTGTCATTGGTTGGCCTCCAATCGAGTGTGTGTTAATCCCGCCTTCATGCACAGATTTGGCTCCCCATTGAACCAAAAAACGGTAGAATAATGAATGGTAATAGAACCTTCCTTCCTTTCAGGACATCACAGTAGTGTCTAGTCCAAATATACCGTATTTACGCGAATTTAAGCACCCGATTTTAGAAGCTCGTGGGGTGCTTATACGTGCATATTTTAAAAATGCGCGTAAATATAAGCACCCTTTTTCTCCCAAATTTAAATTCAGAAACAATCACAGATAAATGGAAATACAGTGCACTTCATAATAGCTTATATTATAAGCATATTTGTTTTATTGGCTCAGTAACGGAAATAAAGAAAACTAGCCACAACATAGCCATAAAAATTCAAAATTATTATTTGAATTACAAATAACGACACAGCGACTTTCTAAATAAGTGGCTAAATAGCACTGGATGAAAAAAAATTGAATACAATAACATGGGGTTCTATGTCTGCAAAAACCGGAATACGCCACATTTAGAAATAATTTTACTATTTCTTATCAATTATTCAAGTGTTCGCCTGATAACGGAATTTTTATTATTATTATAATTATTATTGTATTTGTTCCTGAACAATTGGGGGATGGGGTTCTTATATCTATTCGCGTATATACGGTAGTAATTAATACCACAAATAATTCAGCCATTCTGTAGTTCTGAAAATTCAGTGGCCAGATGTTACGAAATGTATGTGATAAAATCGTATTAACGCATGAAAAAAACGTAAAATACAAAAAAAAAAAAAAAAAAAAACGCACAAAAGTTCTTCCTCTTGATGCCAAAGAGTTTGATTACTCATCTTCAGTAATATTTCATTTGACAATTAAAACATACAATAATTTTCCATGTTGGCAAACTGACAAATGTGGAATGAATCACAAGATTGTCTGGTAAAAGTAGAAACTCTCAATATTTTGCAGGTCAAGTTTTCCCGCAACGTTCCCGTTATCTGAACCAGCATTTAAAAATGGTGAAAAAACATCACTGTGTGACATAACGGCAATTTCCCTTTTACGAACGATCACATTGTGCGGTTTTTGCACCACAAGCACAATCGATTCGGGAAAAAGGATCACGCAAAAGTAGTTTGAGGCGAATGGAAGCAGCACCTAACGTCGTCTTCTGCATTAACCGATGACACTGTTGAACGTGTGAAGAGCTTAATGACCAAAGGTTGCGGGTTCAAGTCCCTTTTCCACCTTCAGAACCACAATTTAAAGGCCCTTGAAGAAGAATTAGAAGTTTGCTGCCCACATCTTCATTGATATAAGTTACACATAACACCAGACACTCGACAATCAAAGTATTTGAGATGAGGGACACGTGGAGGACTCAACCATTCGATTCAGATGGGGGCATGTTTAAATTGTGCATTTTTTTCGATTTAATGATCGGAAGAAAAACGATATCTGGCAGTAGAAGCCAAAAAAAGGAAAAGAGTTGTGCACATCTAACCGCATCACATCGTAAAACCATCCATCTTTTAGAAGCTTCTGTATCAGTCACTGGAATCAGCAGAGCATCCCGACAGAAAATCCGGCTTGGTGAGCATCAGAAGTGGAATACCTGCTGCTGACCCTGCTGGAGCTTGGGGAATTCCTCCTGCGGCTTGAGGCTGCTCTGCTGGAAGTGTCGGAGACGGGATGAGGCAGATGGTGGTGGAGTGGCGAGAGGCTGAGGACGACACGGAGCAAACGGGAATAAACACCAGCCAAAACACTCAGCGTGTCTGATTTAACCGCACGAGTGGAGAATTCAGCCGCTGGAAGAGGAACATCTCAATGCTGGCTCTGCTTCCAAACCTAGTGTCTGCTCAACTAGCTTCAAGTTTTGCGATGTTTATAACGCTGAAAGTCAAATGTGACGGATTTTTGTGTCGAAACTCTTATGTATTCTGTCCAATTATTCTGAAAAAAAAATTCTATAGAAAGAAATTATTCTGGTCTTTAGAATATTTCTTGTCCGCTTTTGTCCACAATTGCAAATAAATTATTAAAAGAAAAAATATATATTCTTTAGACCAGAATAATTTTTTCTATAAAATGTTTTGTGTGTTGTTACAGCCACAATCGGTTCTAAATGTAGCTGAACAGAACTGTAAAAATCAAAAACATTATTGATTTGAGTTTCAAAGTTGTTACATGTATAATGACCATATAATAGTAGTAAAAACTATGTTAAAATAATGTATATTAAAACAATGAATTTGAACAAAATTCTAAAGTGAGATCTAGAAAAGAACTATAGGTAGGTGTTGATAAAATTAAAGACTTTTTTTATTAAGAGTTTAAATCTGAAATCTCAGAATTGTGTTATAAATTGTTATAAACACAGAGTGACAAAAAATGTAAAATTTACATCTAAAAACAAAAGAATTGCTTTTCTGAATTGTTAGTTATAAAGTAATAAAAAAAAAAAAAACAATAAATGCAATAACTTTATGAATAAATAAACTTTTTTTCTTGGTTACAGCTTTCATAGATAATCCTTACTTGAGCAAATCCAACAATAATTTGTTTTAATTTACTCTTTTTTTTTTTTAAATTCAATTTCATTATGACAAGTTTATTTATATATATATTTTTGTGAATCCCAGATTTGTGAATTATGCTGGCGTGTGATTTTAATAGAAAAGTGGAGTGACATTTTTGTGGATGCTACGTAAATACATTTGAAAGTGAGATGTCACTGGGTTTCGGAACACAGCCTAGAAAATAGAAAGAGTGAGTGAGTGAGAGAGAAATGAAGAGAATTCAATCAGTGATTGACGGTTTAAAAGCAAAGTGAGTGAAACAATTGGAACAGGAAGCAGATGAGCATTGTCAGTGATGAGATACTGTCAGTCGTTCCATTGCCACAGAAGCTTGTTTTCTCATTACACACACTTTGCTTTAAAGACTCCAGGGTTTGTTAAAATTGATCCGTGTTCAGTGTCGCCTGATTACTGTCACCACACAGACAAACAAAGTGTGGGAGAATATAGAATGTGTCTTAATAGACACAGGTAAAACGTAATAGTCCCAAGTTAAAAAGTTAAAAAGTTAAAAAAAAAAATACTTAAAAGCTTGGCATATTCAATGTAATTATCATTTCAGTTCATACATTTGTAACACGACGCTACTTGTTTATGTTACACATATGGTCCCGTTCACATGAGGTATTTATAACGCACGCTACTGTACATGCTTTTGCTACAAAGATCATGTTCAGGTCAATTTGACCCTTCACACAAAATGGAAGCTAAAAAGAGTCAGAAAGATCAAATAGTATTTGTTTCTTTGCAACAATGAGGGATAATACTCCTCATTAAGGGTTAATTATATATATATTATATATATATATATTATATATTATATATATACACACATACACATATATATAATGTAACAATTTTAGAATTGCTTTTTACCAAAATGCAATTTTTACCTTAAGTTTAGAAATGTACAAGGTATATTGAAACGTTCACGTTAACGTTCGCTGTCAATCAATGAGGTGCCAATAATAAACAAAACACAAAGTCACAATGTTTTTTTCCCCCACAATTTAGTTTTGCGCAGAAATAAATCCACAGCTTCTGATTATAAAATGCCAAAAACAAGAAATCAGATCTTTCTTCTACGTATAATAGAACTGACTTTGTAAATAATTTCTAAAACAGTTCCACAGCACTGAAAAAGCTTGGTCTGAAAAACAGTTAGCAGAAGATACAGCTTCTCTTTAAGAAAGCAGGAGCTATTACAGAGGCTTTTTTATTTAAGAAAGAAAGGATGAGCAGCACGTTACCTCTCTCCAGAGAGAGCTGTGGATCCAGACACTGTTAGCACTGACCTCTGCTTGCTGTGTGACCCTTTGAAAGGCCTGTGCGGGCATGTTATGTCATGCATACATCATCATACATTCACTAAGCAGATGGTTCAGTGACCTCACAGTCAATGGCCAAATCTGGTGGCAGTGCTGTTATCAGCAGGGTCTTACCTCCAGCTCGGCCATTATCTTCTCCTCCTCGTCCTCATCCTTCTTCACTCCAGATGCGGCGATGGCTGGAGGTGTGGACGAGGGTCTGGGCCCATCAGAGGTCGAAGGGCGTCTGAGTTTGATGGGAGTCGTTGGTGCTTCAGCATCTTCTTTACTCTCGGTGGTCTCGAACTTCTGCACAATCAAATTGGGAATAGATGTGTGAAAGTGTCACAACAAATCAATCCATCCCTCTGTCCATTTGTCAAGCCACATCAGAGGAGTACAACTACTCAGAACAAAGAGAGAGAGCTATGGCAAGCCAAATTAACATTTCAACATCCGTGACGGATCTAAATGAGGTTTGACTAGTCTCTAGACCAGAGGTGGGCAAACTTTTTGATTCACGGGCCATAATGGGTTCTAACATTTCACAAAGGGGCCGGACCGGGCTTTCTGGTCAAGCGGCTGTCAATCACATTCTCACCAGCCAATCAGAGTAAGGGCCGCCCCTACAGTATGTGAAGCTTGTGCTCAAGTCCAAACGAAAAAAAAGAAAAGAAATGGAGTTTCAGGCCAAAATATGAAGAATTATGTTTGTTTTTTAGAAATTAAAGTTTGATATTTTCCATAGACTGACAGTATAAAAATAAATGTAAAAAATATACTAGTACAATTCTTTTATGCACATTTTGTGTTTGTGGTTCCGCTTTTTAAAATGTGCTAAAAAAAAAAAAAAAATTACTTCATAACAGATTAAAATGTTATCTGACCTTTATTTATTTTTACAAGCTTGGCGGGCAGGGTTAAAAAAATTTAACGGGACGGATGTGGCAAATACTGTCAAACATGTTTCAACCAACCAATTCCTAGCTCATTAGGGGTGGAACAACCAAAAAAATGAAATCGCTCGATAAATATGCTGGCAAACAGAAACAGAACAGGTGTAAAATGACAGCTAATGGTCAGAAAAAACCCTGTTAAAACGCAGTTGCTGAAAGTGAAGAATGTCATTTATTAATAGTTGAAGAATGGCATTTAATAAATGTCGAAAATGAAAAAAAAAACTGAAAAGATGCATGAAGAGTTTTTTGTTTTTTTGTGTGTTACAATGATGAGAGTTATTGAGTACGTACATTGTAAAATTATGGACATCTTACTGGAAAAATTGCTACAAAATCCAAGTTCACCAATTACAAGAAGGCTTTAGTAAAAGTCATATAGTATCCGATTTTAAAACCCTTAAGCATTTTACTCCTACTGAATTTAGTCTATAAATAAACACCAAAAAATATAACATTTATAAGGATTCATTTCCTAATAAAGAAAGATATCCCCTTCATGTTTCAAAATGACAGAACAAAATAGATGACAAATGGGCAGTCTCAGTCAAACTAAGTGCAAAATAGGCACAAACAAAAAAAGTAGTAAAATAAAATTTAGAACTGTCTTTGATGTGATTCACCTTTCAATTTCAAAGGCAATATTTTTTTGCAGCTCAACGTTCACGGAATATAGCTGATAAATATCATCCAGTACCTTCAGCATCCTGCAGATGGCGATATCACCTCACCCACCCAAGAAATTAACCGCGGTAAAAAATGATGAACAATCACAATGTAACGAGTAACTTCCGTTCAGATGTAGTGGAGTAAATAGTACAGATACTCAATCACAAATGAAGTCAAGCAGAAAATAAAAGTTGCTAATATTTTTGATACTCAAGCATAAAGTAGCACAAAGTAGCAAAAAAGAATACTCAAGTAACAAAGTCCATAGTACGTTACACCACTTTGGCAGCCGTTTAAATTGGTGCATTTTTTACCTTCAAGTTCTTGTTAATAGTAACAACTTCTCCGCTGCTGTTGGTGGTGAGACCAAGGGCTGATGGGAAACTTCGCCGTGGAGGAGGAGGTGGAGGGGATTTGGATGGCTTCTCTGTGCGATACCGCGCTACTGTCAGCTCCCCTGGTACAGAGTTTAAAACATATACATTATCAGACTACATAAAACTAAATAAAAAAATTTTTGTGAGAAGTTGTGTGTTCTCACCCGACCCCCGGCGTGGGATGGTGTCTTTGCTGGGCAGAGTTGACTGGGTTTTGCTGGGCTTATGTTCTGGTGTTCTATTGGGAGTAGATGAGCTGGAGCCGGAGCCGGGGAGCGAGGTGAACTGGGGTTTGGGTGGAACAGCAGGTTTGGTGATCTGCTTGGCAGCGAAGTCCAGGTCTGGAATGGCCTTCATCAGCTCAGCTTGAGTTTCCTCCAGCAGACGGTTTATATCCTGGGCACTAAACTGGGTTAAACTGGCTCGCTTTTCCTCCCAGTCTCGCTCCGCAGCCTGGAAATGAACGGAGACTATGAACAACCTGTTTAGCAATTGTATAGTGCTTTCAGAAAATATGAGAACATTCATATTCATAAACATCATGTGTACACAGTCCAAAAGCGCAGTACTACATGGAGACAACACAATTCCATTAATTTGTGATTTATCTTATATTTACGTGCATATTTGAAACATGCGCATATAATGCACCCTTGACTTTTTGAGCTTCTATAATTGAAAAACTCAATTTATATTCGAGTATATAGGGTACTTTGTAAATGTACTATAAATAATTGCAAATTCAAATTTGATTTGAAAATAAAAAGGAAAAACAGCACTCACAAGAAATAATGGGAAAAAAATTAAATATTCAATGCATATAAACAATAATAAAAAATAAAAAAAAAATCACAACATTAATAAAACATTTGAATGATCACACAGCGAATCCTCATATAGTTAGGATGAATGATGCATTCTTTCAAAAACATATATCCCAACACATATAGTGAGGTTATTACCAGTCGAACCTCCATGGACACTGCTTTGTCTGAATCTCTGCGTATGGTCAGATCTTCCAGTCCACTTGTTTTTGGGGTTCCATCCAGTTCAGGAATAATGGGATCCACGGTTCCTGCCAGCCAGTTTCCCAGTGTGGTGCTGCCCGGAATACCACTGCTGCTCACAATGGAGGGTCCCAGGACATTCGACAGGCTGACAGTGCCCCCTACAACCAATACCAATCAGTCCATTACAGAGGCAACAAATTAAAAATGAAAATCACTATCGTTTACAGTGGTACCTCTCCTTACAAAATAGTTTCGTAAGGTGAAACTTTTGTAAGTGGAACGCTATTATTATAAAAATGCATTAATCCGTTCAGAGCCCCGCTAAATTCACACCATTTTATACATGATAAAATGAGTACTGTGTGAACAAAAAACAAAACAAAATCTGTTTAATTTCAGTTTAATTTAAACATTTTTGAAAAAGGACGAAATCAAATATTTAAATGTGTTTTTAACACATACATTTACATATTTATTTTAAAAATGTACATATACTGTATTATATTACATACTGTATTCTATTTTTTGTATAATATACTGTATTTAAATACATGTAAATATAGACTTTGTTCAAAGAGTTCAATCTATGTGCTTTATATCAAGCTATTTTTAACAATAGATGTTAAATATATAAACATTTTCCTATTTACTAATTGTATGTATGCATTTTGAAAATATTTTAACAATGTTTCACATATATGTGTAAACATTTCTTCCATGAGACACTTTATTTATAGCCCTTTATTGATAACATGGATACTGTAAATATAAAAAGAATGCTGTTGCTGTACCTATATTTTTTAGGCATTTCACACACACAAAAAAAAAAAATCAAAGTGTGAAAAAAGTGTAAAAGTGTGTTTATTAGGAGTGGGACAATTTATGGAACAATTAGAAGTGCTTGAGAAAAGCGCCATTCAAAAGCAAATGACTAACTTAATTTGTATTTTGGAAGCAAGAAATATAACCGATAAGAGTTCTTTTTTGTTTCATGACGTGCATGAAAACTAACTGGTTTTAAAACACCTGGACTCTCCCTGGGAGAGTTAAGAAAGACTTGCTTAATCTTGTCGCAACAACATTTGACCTGTCGTACCGCAAAACAATTTCGAAAACGCGCTTCATAATTCGAAACTTTCGTTAGTAGAGACATTTGTAAGTTGAGGTACCACTGTATTTATGAAATACAGTATTTGCGCAAATATGAGCACCCCCAGGTTTTCAGGCACAAAATAAAAATTCCAAAAACATGTTTTTGTTTTTTACATTTCTGGTTCAATTTCACTAATATTCTCCTAAACATACTATTTTTCGGCGATTATAACCACCCTTCAAGTTTTTGACCATCGAAAGTAAAAAAAAAAAGGTGCTTAAATTTGCGTAAATACCATAGGTTATTTTTTGATGTGCCATTCACCCAAAGTGGAGGAACTAGCCCGTGTCGGGTTTACCACCAGGTTGCTATTAGAGCCCAATGAGCCAGAAAGCAAAGCAGTGACTGGTAAAGTGCTTCCCAGATCCGGGCTGGTGAGAAGATCCAGATCAGAGCTCCTGCAGAAGTCAGCATCACCTGAGCTGGAAACCGAGCCACTGAAGTCCTCAGGTGTCCTCCACACACCTTCTGACACCTGCCTGAAGAAAAACACGCACCGTATGAGAACAACAGGCCTTCGAATACTAAATTCAAAGTTGAATTTTAATCAGACCACCAGGAGCAACTATAATTTTATCTTCATTTTATCCAAAGTGAATTTATTCATATTTTACTCAAGGACACTCTTGATAACCCTCCTGATATGTTCCTTTCAGAGGAACATCAATAACGTTCATGGGTAAATTTGACCCGGGGCCTTTTATTATGCATATGAATTTCAAAAACAATAAAGTTCCCCAAAACAGTGTGTGTGTGTGTGTGTGTGTGTGTGAGAGAGAGAGAGTGTGTGTGAGTATGAGACAGTAGTGTATTATGTCTCATTGTTGCAAAGAAACAAATAGTATTTGATCTTTCTGACTTTTTTTAGCTTATATTTTGTCTGAAACGTTAAATTGATCCGAACATTATCTTTGTAACACAAACATGTAGCGGGCGTTACAAATATGTGAACTGAACCATTTTTTTGTTTATTTGTAAATTACACGTAATGTAGAAACACAAGTACACATATGTAGAAACTAAGACAAGAAGGAGAAGTTTAAAAGATGAAAAAAATACTCAAGTAAATGTTCTTATTTTTAAACTTTTAACATGGGTCAATTTGACCCGAACAGTATATGTGAAATGAATCGTTACATTTTTTTATAATTACGTTATATGTAATTATAAATTATAATTCCACCAAAGAAGCCAAGCAGTTTAAAAGTGAAAAAAAGCTTTTAAAAATAACTGGTAAATTTGACCCGAACACAATAGAAGGGTTAAATTGTGGAAGTTACCTGTCGGATGAGTCGTATGTTCAACTCTCAACCTCCATTACATATATCAGTATTTATCTTTCTATTTCTACTAGCTGTAGCTTTCAACCCACATGGATGACAATTTTTTTTATAAGTATTATAAAACTAGTATTATAAAAAATATATAATACCATATACCACTCATACTTACATTAGATAGATAGACAGACAGACAGACAGACAGACAGACAGACAGACAGATAGATAGAATGTATGCGTCTAATTTATAGTATACTATAACTTTAGCCACTATCCAGTCACTGTATTGTGTTTGTGTGTGTGTGTGTGTGTGTGTGTTACCTCCGGAGGAGAGTGAGTGCATTGGTGATGGTTTTACAGCGTTTCAGCAGAGCTTCCAGTCTGAGTGGTTCTTCTTTGAGAAATTTAACAGCCTCTACCTCCACCCTCAAAACCACTCGCATCTTACTTTGCAAAGCGGGGAACTGATCTAAAAAAAAATAAAATAAAGGACATACATTATTTACAAGCTGTAAATGGCAAAAAGAACAGATTCAATCAATGTGCATGTCTTAAAATAAAACGTCCATTAAAAGATTTGTAGAATTTGTAAAAAGATATGATAAAGAGTTATGTGTTCATGTTATAAAATACACAATACAAAAATTCAATAAAAATAGGACATTCCACAATACAATACAATATAAAATATTATATTAATAATTAATATAGAACTTAAATAACACCTCAGTGTTATTTGGCAGAACAAAATAAATAATAAAAAAATTGCAACCACTAAATCAGCATTTAGTACATTCAGCATCCTGCAGATGGCGATATCACCTAGTCCACTCAATTAACCGAGATTAACTGAGACTGACTTTTTGTTCTTTTTTTTTAAGCTTTTTTGTTCTGCCATTTTAAAACAGTGAGGTGTTAATTTTCATTTCTAAAATAGGAAATACAACCTCATAAATAAAGAGTTTCTTGTCTTTGACATTTTAAAAAAAAGTGAGTGTGATTGTCAAGATGTTCCCTACCACTGGACAACAACTCCCCTATATGTTTTGGAGTAAAATACTCAAGTTGGATACTTTTGGACCACTTTTACTCTGACTTGTAATGGAGAAATCTTTACAGTAAGGTATCTGTACTTTTACCAAGTATGATTTTCAGGTACTCTTTACACCTCTACACTTAATATAAAATTAAAATTGCCAAAAAGAAAATTGTTAACTAGGCCAAAAACATACTTGACTTGATGATCATGGTCAAATTATGTCAATCAATAGCTTGAAAAATTATTCATTATTCATTCTTTTTTTTTTTTTTAAAGAATAATAATAATTCAAGAATGAATAATTTTTGCTTTTCACTCACTCTTGAGGTCAGTTACAGTCTCTCCAAGTCTCCTGAGCTCCAGATTCTTCTGCTCAATGTCTTGTTCGGTGACCAGGTTGTGGTTGAGTCCTGCTCCAATCTTCATTTCCTCCACCGTGCGTTCTAGATCACTGAAGGCAGAATACATTATGTGACAATGAATCCACTGGATGTGCCTTTCAACCCACACGGATGACATTTTTATATTAGTATTATAACAATAGAATTAGTATAATACATAATAATGTATAAAATTGTACCACTCTTCCATTATACACATAATATGCCTACACCATTCTCTCACAGACATGTGCACACACACACACACACACACACACACACACGTAACCATTTTTTTGCCCTAAAAGACAAAAAAGTGTGTGTGTGTGTGTGTGTGTGTGTGTGTGTGTGTGTGTGTGTGTGTGTGTGCTTCTAATAGACAAAATACTGCAAAATGTTATTAGGGAAGCCTGCAGCTAAATGATATAAAAATTATAAAATTGAAAAAAAAAAATGTATATCAAATTGATATCAAAATTATAAAATTACTGTTCGTCTTAGCCTGAGCTACCATATATACAATATGTATTTATTTAACTGATGTTTAGGATAAGTCTTGATAAAAAAAGAAAAATATAATAAAATAATAACTGTTGTATAGATAGTTAAGAAAATACCTAATGGCAATGATACGTGGTATTAAAATACTGTACTATATTTACGCAAATAAATGCACCAGAAGACAATTTCAATATGGTCTTTAGTGGCTCACTTTACTTGACCTTTCACCTCAATTATGAATATGTCAATATTTAGTCTTGGGAGAGACGTAATTCAACTGACTGTAGCTGCTGTATGATGAGCTCTTCTTCGTTCAGGTAACGCAGTCTTTCTTCCTCCACCAGAAGACGCTGACGCTGAAGCGGATCTTCTTGTGTGCGAGTTGCCTCCATGAGACAAAGACCCAAATCAGCCTCGGTTTGCTTCAGTAAATCATGAACCGAATCCTGATTCCGCAACTGCAAAACATTTCATTGGTAAAAAGGAGAGCTCCGTCTTCGTTTGAAGGCACTGTTTTAGTAAGTATTAACAAAATAAATGTACCTGTTAATTATTTATTTATATTGACTTTTTTTTTGTAGTATTAAGTCAAATGCTATATTTATAATACAGTACGTATTTATACATAATGTACTGTAAGATACATATGTATATATATACACTTTTGTAATTTGTGTCATGTTTTGTTGGCTGATTTTTATTTTACATGTGGACAGAAATTATTTTTATTTTACAAAAATACATATTTAGATTATTTTGCATGTAAACATACAAATAACCATTAATAACACTACACACATCCAAACATTAGCAATAAAAGTGTTATTTATAAGTTACGTTGAGTTTTATTATTTAATTATATAAAGATTTTCATTTATAAATAAATTCTCCACCCTTCTATATATTCTTTCTGTGTTTTAGAATGCAATTTACCCGCTGTGAAGGTAAGGACAAATGAAGGCATTTTCAATTCAATTCCATTTTCATTTGTTATGAAAAATTAAAATTAAAATCTGATTATTCCATCTAAAATAAATCCTCACGCACCTGTAGCTTGCGCAATTCTGTCAGCTGTCTGCGCAGATGGATCGTGAGGTGACGCAATTCTGCAAGATGCAACTGCATTTGTGCACGAGACATCATGATTGGCTGAGAGGATACAGTGGGAGGCGGCATCAGGGCCAGAGGAGCAGATGGGGATGACACTGTCAATCCCAGAATGGACAAAAAAATCACAAATTAGTAAGGCAGGTAACAGATTATTGACAAGTTTTACTCAATTATGTGAACATAAGATGCAACTATGACTGATTAGGGTTACTGTATAACATTTGATCATTTTACGTTTATGATACGTATATTTGCATTCAGAAACAAACTCAAACACACACAATAACAAAATCTGGGATAGTCATGCAACACACTTTCAATTTCATACTCTGAATTGTACAAGTAATTCAGAGTGAGGTTTAAAATGTACAAAATACAGTCTATGATAGTCGAACTCAGTGACTCGATAAGAAAATAAAGATGAGGACAATCTACCACACATTGTAGTTTCATTGGTGTAAGCTTTCATTCAACAAATACATTCAAGGAGGATTTTAGGACAAACATATATACAGTGCCAATGTAGCATAGTATACCAGTAAAAATAAACGTGTCTGTGTGTGTAGTACCTGAAAACATTACTTGAGTAAAAGTATGGACGCCTTACTGTAAAAATTACTCCATTACAAGTTACAAGCCACCAAATCCAATTTTAAAAGAACTTAAGTATTTTACTATAAAATATTACTATAGTCATATTCGTACAAATATACTACAAAATAATTGTAAATTGTGTAGTTTGTGAGGACACTGTATATACAAAGACAAGGGGTTTCCAAGGGCCAGGATCAAGGATCTCTGGGATAAAAAAACATTTGATTCACACGCCTGATGCAAAACTGCAATGCACAGGTCGCAGTACAACACAGTCTGTGACAGACAGACACACAGCAGGATACCTGTTTTCTTTCTAAACCTTCCAGCTGAAATATAAAACATCACGGGTTAAAACTAAAAAAAAAAAAAAAAGAAAATGTTTTATTGACATCAAAACCCGACCAGAGAAATGACAGCACGGAGCTCCGTGGAAATATTCTATTCTACATTATCACTTTAATACAAATATATCTTTTAATGCACATTTTTGCCCTTCAAACCGGGTCAAACTGAAACTTGCTCAAGGACAAATCTTCGTCTGCTGATGTAAACTAACACGGGGCTTATTTTCCTCCTGATCCGGTTCCTCTTGGATTCTTCACGCATGATTCGCTCCTTTAATAAGCTGTTAATTTATCATCAGCATGGCTTTACCCTTCTTCTCACCATAATTGATTTCAACAGCTACTCCACAGCACAAACAGTTGATGCAAGAAATTAGCACAGTGTTTACATAAGTATAACCTTATTACTTCTGCTCTGTGATGTAAGATAAACCTAATTTATTAATTGTCGTCAAAAGATCAAAAAAAGATCCCTAAACATCACCTCACAGCGACACATATTGCAAATATTTCTTCACACTTCTAACGTGTATTAGTTCTCCCTAGTATTTTTCTATTGACTTCCGTCAGAGAGTTTGTTTTCCTAGCCACTGTCGCTATGGACCTTGCTCAATGGTCATAGTCTTTGTCAAAATACCGTCAAACAAAAAGCTCTTTATAAATAAACTGAGCGGGAACTTGTAAATTCGATTATATTCAGAGTGGATTCCTTATACGCGCAAACACACCGTTTATACCCCGACTTACGAAATTAATCTGTGCCGAGAGCCATTTGTTTGGCGAAAAACTGTTTACGTAATCCATCTAACCCATGCCATAACTTCATAAATTCAGACAAAAAATGTGTATAAATGCTAAAATATTGGTAATGTAATTAAAACATGTTACATAGCAGTTGTTTAATTTGCAGAAATGTTTTAGAACTCGGGACAACATTTTCTCGGCATTGTTATCTAGGACATTCGTAAGTCGGGCTATCACTGTATTTAGCTTCAGCTTCCAAAATTTAGCACCCTTGTGAAACACACATCAAAAACGTTGAGTTGACGGACATTGTACTCACTCTCTGGTGCAGAGCAGTCGCTCGCCGTTTCTGCTTTGTCTCTGCGAATATTAAAATCGTCCATAATTAAATAGATGTGACTGGTTGTTATCATTTGAATGGCACAGAAAATGTTATAGAGTCGACTCCTTTTAATTGGGACACGGCCATTTTACCCCAATTAAGCGGCACAAATTTGCGTTATGAGATGTGATTTGGACTTTAGGATTTGTCCCAATTAAGTAGCTGTAACTGGCGGCCCAATTAAGCAGAGTCGACTTTATTCAAGAGTCTGATGAAAGGTTGTGGTTTCTTACGGGCTGTCTGGTGCTCGGGTCAAAACGCTCTGAACAAGGCCAGTCAAACTAGCGATCTGCTTCTCCATGGCCTCCATTCGTTCTCTAAGGTCAGGGAACATTTTAGGATATTAAAATTGTCAGAGTTAACTTGTGCAATTTGTTTCTTTCCATAATGAATATCGTATTTATGCTAATATAAGCACCCCTCTGATTTTTCAGGCACAAAATGAAAATTCCAAAAAAAAAAAAAATGTTTGCTTTTTTTTTTTTTTTTAACATTTCTGGTTTATTTACATAAATTTTCTCTTAAAATACTATTTATTTTTTTATTTAACAATCCTAACTTGTGACTCGTGTCATTTCAATATCATTTTTCTTGAATAATAGATACAAAAAAAGTCGATTCTAGTGATCCGAACTCCAACTCAATTCTCTCACGCTTCTTTATCCGACGCCGTGTAAAGAGGATGGTAGCAAAGGATTATTTTCCCCTGCACAGTAACCAAGCGTTTTGATTGTATTTGTTCTCTGCTAATGACTCATTGCATGTGTTCTTCGCTTTCGACTGTCTGACGCTTTTGAACTTTGTTAGCCGTTAGCGCTGATTTTTTGGAAGTGTCGCTGCATGACTAATGTTTATCATGTTTGTCTTTAATTCTATTATTATAATAAAAAATGTATAAGTTTATAAAAAAAAAAAACCTATAAAAACGAATAAAAGGAAATAAAACATAAAATTGAACTAAATTAGATATTTTAAATATAAAAATTAAAACCAAAAGTAAATAATAGTATTTCCATTTATTGGTGATTGCTCCTCACTTGAAATGTGGAAAAATTAGCGCTTATATTCACGTCTTATTATTTTTATTTTTCTAAGCACCCCGCAATATTTTGAGCCTCTAAAAGTGATACACGGGTGCTTATATTTGCATAAATAGTAATTGCATCAACAAATAAGCACTCACCTAGTCTCTCCATTCCCAGGTAATGTCGATGCATACACCGGCCCCCCATCTCCTCCAGGACCACCAAGCATACAGATCTGCTCCATCGTTGGCCCGCCAGGACGATTCTTGGGACTCTCCATGTACACCGTGCCATCCTGGCGATACCCGTGCCTCCCTGGGGACCCCCGAGCGGGATGGCTCCCATACGGATCTCTGACCTCGGACATCTTCTGCGGTGATCCAGACGGAAGGGTTCGGAAGCCCATAGTGGCATACGGATCTGCATAGATGTGCCCACCGGGCCTGTAGATGGCGCCATCGAGCTCACACTGCAGCGCTCCAGCAGGATAGCCACTGATAGAGCGCACAGAACCACGCCGGTACGCCAAGGCCTGGGGCGAGAGGCGGGGGTCCTGGACGAGGGTGTAGGGATCGGCATATATGGCTTCGTTTTTAAGCAAGACCACACTCTTGGAAGATGAGGCCATTTCCTCGTCTGGCTTCACGTCGCGTCGTTCCAGTATTGAACTGGGGGAGGGGCAATAAGCAGGGTGGGTGTGTCCAGAGGGCTGAGGAGGATGGCTTATAGGCTGATACGGGTGTAGTTGGGGTGAAGGATGGGGTCCTGCGTATGAAGAGGGACGCCCTCCCGTGTAGGACATACGGGACTGGGAGCGCCCCGGGGACCCGGAGGGGGACGAAGAGGATGGGAGTGTGTTTAAACGGCGAGTAGGCGAAGACTCCCTGGAGGTGTAGACCAGTTCTCTCTAAGGAAACAAGGACGGAGAGAAACTTGACGCATGTAATGCTCGACACGTGACGAGAATAATTCACTGCGGTCAGTGGTGTAAAGTTTTTGAGTAAATGGACGTACGTATTTTTGACTACTTTGTACTTGCACTGAGCATCAACAATATAAACAACTTTTACTCTCTACTTGACATTTATGAGTATGTTATAATTTTTACAAGTCGGCAACTTTTTCTACCACGGGTAATTTCTTGGGAGGATGAGATGATATCGCCATCTGCAGGATGCTGAAGGTACTGGATGATATTTATCAGCTAAATCACGTCATATTGCGGTTGCACTTTTCTGTACATTGAGAATTTTTTTTTAAAGAAAAAAAAATGAATGAATGACTCAAAGAATTGTTCCCTTTGTGTTTTTACACTCAGCAAACCACATACAGCAAACATCTACTGTACAGTTGAGGACAAAATTATTACTGTAGCCCCCCTAAAACAATCATAAAAGCATTTCAAAAGTGCTTTTAAACAGAGCTAATAATTTTAATCAATTCTAATAATCCGTAATAATCCATACAGACATAATACTGTACTTGTCCATGTAAATGTTTAATGTTATTACGTTTAAAGGAGATTTTTTTTCTTTTCAACATTACTTTTACATTACATTGTATTTTTCATTCAGTTTTTTTTATATAATTAAAGCAATCAGTAATATGTGTTATTATATTGCTGTTTGACAACCTGATTTTCAGGGTTGAATATTGAAAATGATAAAATATCCAAAAAGAATCTTTGTTTTAAGCAAAAAAATCGTGATTCTCATTTTATCCAGAATCGTGCAGCTCTAGTCTATATCTAATTATCCTGGCAAAATGATTGGGTTTGTCCTTAATGAATCCTGCTATGAAGCCGCCATTGAAGAAAAAAAAACGTGATTCTCATTTTATCCAGAATCGTGCAGCTCTACTGTCAACCAATCGCAACAATAAAACTGGACCGAGCGTGTCCGACTCGGGTTGGTGGAGCAGCATCACGGCTCAGAAGAAACACCTCAGGCTCCTGCTCAGTGTTGTGAAGGCGAACCCTCAGCACTCACCCGCATGTCTCCATTAGAGATGTGTGTATGGTGTTGAGGGTTGTAGTGCGGATCTCGACAGTAAATCTTGATGAGGCAACGGTCGTGGATGTCTCGTGGATCCTCCAGCTCGAAGAAGATGTTTCGAGCCTCATCTTTCATGAGCAGGGCTGTGGCGGGTGAGCGCAGCGCCCCCATGGTCAGCTTCTGAGGGAACATGTGCACGATAAGAGCGTGAAGCGTCTCCATGCTGCTCAGCTCATGTGTGATG
Source organism: Paedocypris sp. Pulau Singkep (assembly GCA_017309775.1). NCBI lineage: Eukaryota > Metazoa > Chordata > Actinopteri > Cypriniformes > Paedocypris > Paedocypris sp. Pulau Singkep. Next base: position 11,412,661 of record MU204191.1, read on the forward strand.
TGAACCCGCCGCGTTTCGTCCCCAAACTGCAGAAATAAGACGGCTGAAAGAGACAACACACAGGGTTCAAATCCTTACAATCAAACACTCAATGCAAAGCAGTGCTGGAGACCCCTGTTTATCGCAGCGGTTGTGTTACACAGCCTTCCACAAAAATACTGTATTTTATGAAGTGTAAGGAACTCCAGATTCAGTGGTGTAAAGTATGTGTAAATGGACTTTTTATTTTATTTTATTTATTTTACAGAGTCTAAAAAAATACAAGCAACTTTGACTCTCTACATGACTACATTTGTGATTGAGTATCTGTATTCTTTACTCCAGTACATTTGAATGGACACTCGTACTACATTGTGATTGTGCGCGTGGTAATTTCTTGGGTGGATTTCTACTGTGGTCATTTCTTCCGTGATATCGCCATCTGCAGGATGCTGAAGGTACTGGATGCTATTTATGAGTTAAATCATGTCCAAAAACAATTAGTGATTCTTGCTAATTGCTCATTTGACTGATCAATTCTTTGAAGGTGCACTATTAATACGTAAATAAATTAAGTAAATTAATTACACTATTAATACTATTAATAAATAAATAAATACCTACTTTCTAATCTTTCACAAATATTTCAGATTACAGGGTGAGTAGCCAATTTCTAAACCAAGTTTTAAAACCATTTTAAAATGCGCTTAATAGTCCAACAAATACCGTAAAAGAAAAACAAAAAAGTAAGAATCTTCATCACCCAACATGTTGATTTGCGTTCTAATTCATGGCCGATCATGGATTTGATCTTGAAATGAACAGCTAAGCTCCGTGGTCATTTAGGCTTCACCATATGTTTCAAACAACTAGAAATGTGCAAGTGTTTAACTATTCATAAAGTAACATTTTCGTCAATTTGTGTGACGGTTCCATAATCCGGAAGAGACTACACAACTGTTTTATTTGGTGGTTGGCATGAGAACAAACCTGCCAAGATGAACAGGGGCTCCTACATTTTCTACGTTAAACGAAAATTAATTCCAAACAGACAAAACGTGAACTCGTCTCTACTTGGATGGCACGTACCCGGTGCTCTTAGTTTAGCTTGGCTGGGCGATCGAGCCAGTGGAAGACTCTGTCGGAGAACATTGGAGCGACTGAAGCCCATTGGGAGCTCCTCATGGGCCATGCTCTCCAAACTCTCCGCAGACGCATAACACACTCGTCCACCCGCCTGCTCACCCAGAGAGTGTGTCTGCGGGCCTGCAGCGCCCCGCGGAGTCCTCGCCTGGAAAAACACATCCAGAGAGAAAGAGATGGAGCATGAACGAGGGGGAAAAGAATCCAGAATTAGATTCAGCAGTTGAAGAATTAGCCGAGTTTGCAGTTGTCCACGGCCGAGAAGACTAAAGTGTGGCAGTAATCATCAGCTTTTTAAACGAAACCAGCGTGAAAACAATTCTGAGACATGCTGAGCAACTTGGTCATCGAGTTTGGCCTGCCACTAGGTTATCACAAATGTCTTTAAAAATCTAAATTTCTACTAAAAACGTAATAATAAAAACAATTATAACGAGGAAACGTCATACACACTTATCACACATGTGTCATCTTATCAAAATACAAAATGATAAAAATTATTATAACAAAAGTAAAATTATACACTATTGTTATACCCTTATTTTTTAAATATTATTTTTTTGAAAATCTAATGCAAGCTTCGAAAAAAATACATTTTTAATAGCTAACTTTTTTTTTTTTTGCTAGCTTTTCATTTGGACAATTTCTACTTACGTTTCTACTCGCAAAGAAAAAGGTCCTCTTAATGTTGTGTAGATGTCAGTGCGAACACAAGTAACACAAGTAACATATTTTTTTCTTTTTTCTTTTTTTTTTTTGCCTCTGATTGGCTAGAAATTTTTAATTGACGTTTAGAGTATCCAGTCAGAATGCGAGAAGTGATGAGTGGCAGGACAGATGTTGCCAGCTGTTCCAGGATCATAAGCATTAACAGGCGTGAAAAAAGTGTTGAAGCAACTCATATTAAAAGGAATGTGCTGCAACACACACTCGCTTTCACAGCTTAACAATCATCGTTTAAGATTAACAACAAGAGACGACATTCATTCAGCCTCTAAACTCCCATAAAACTAATGAAATTATGAGACTACATTACAAAATATGAATCTGTCAATGTGAATATTGACACACGCATAAAACCAAAATTGTGCTCTGCATTTAATACATCCAAGTGAGGACACAAAAACCAGGACACACAACACACACAAACCTTGCTCAAGGACACAGAGTTATAGAACCAACTGGACTGGGACTCAAACCTGCAACACTTGGATGGCAGGTCAACCTACCCACCACTAGAACTTAACTGCCACATCATTTAATAGATGAACACTGGAATACATGAAGTTTACATTCAACACGACCTTAGAAAAACTATGTGTACGCCGGGTGTGGAGCAACCATCTCGGGCAAAAATACACACCTGAGGCGCCATCTGCACATGAAACTTTTTTTTTTTAATCTAATAACCCATACAAATAACTATTTTTTCTTTATAAACGTACATGTACAATTACAATTTATTTTGTTTTACTGTACTGTATTTAATTTCCTCTTTGTTGAGGTTTCATTTACGAGAATTCATTTAGTTTGAAAGAAGGATTGAAAGAAAAGTTCATCAAAATAAGTTCAAGAAAAATAGATGTTTTTCCAAATAAGATATTTGTATGTATTTTATATGTTCACAATTAAATACATATTCAGATTTCCTAAACATAGCAACTTTAGTAAACATTAAGAATATATAGCACCTATGTTTTTGTAGTCGACTAAAATGATGTTGTATTTAGTCGACTAAAATTGGACCAAAACTAAAAAAATACAAGATGACTTATTTGGGACTAAAACAAAACTGAGTGTTCAAAAAACACGACTAAATCGATATGACTAAAACTAAATTTAAAATCTTTGTCAAAATTAACACTGTCCAGAAGGACGGGTTTAGGAAAAAAAACAGAGAAAACCAGAATGTTATGCAGTATTGTCGCCCGTTCTCGTTGTCACAAGGAAGAAATTAAAATCACGAAAACTTTCTCCATGACGAAAAGCAAAACTGTGGTCTCGTTCTTGCATTTCGTTGAGAATCAGCGTCACAAATTTTGACCCAAAATGGTTTCTGAAAATCAAATATAGGCACGGCACTAGAAAAATCCAAAATTTTTATGATTATCTATCATCATTCCAAATGTATAGAAATTATTTTAGTTTCAAGTTGGCCATATGAAAAAATGAACACAACTTCACTAAATCTAAAAATCGCCTGCTAAACATGTTACAAATGTTCAAACAAATTGGCTACAACGTGTAGAAATGCTTCATTACATGTATCGCTTCACTTTTGGCATGAAGAAGTAGGTCAACCAGGAACCATTGACCCACTTTATCCTTTATTTCCCCCATTTAAAAAAGCTTTTTTTATTATTATCAATATATATAGGATGGAAGTGGTCCGTAACACAACCGCATCATATTTTCCAGTCAGAGCAATTCTGCCGATGTCAGTCTGTAAATAAGTTCCTGAAGGGATGCTGTGGGCTCATCACAATTCTTGTTAGAGCTTTCCAACACTCACATGTTCCGGCTGACACGGGATTTCACTTTGGCCCGTGTCGCAGCTTTTCCGCAGAGTGGTTTATAAACACTGTCTGTGTCATATGAGTGTGTCATATCGATCCCGCTGTCAAACAGAGCTAAAGCTTTTCACCTCGCTCCGACGCTCCAGACGGACTGATCACACAGAGGAACGTTAATCCAGTTCAGACCGAGAAGCAAATTCTCACAACTTCACTGTCAGACGGCCATCACCGTATGTACACAGTGAGTTACTGAGATTATACCACACATGGCAACCTACAATGTGGATTCACAAATGGAAAAATCTGTTTTCATTTTGACAAGGATTTTTAATTCCGTTTTAGTCGTAGCCTTTTGACTAAAACTCAGCTGTGTTTCAAATTAATTTCTTTTAGTTTTAGTCTAATCAAACCAAACCAAATTGTGGTATTTAGTCAACCAAATACCACAATTTTAGTCGACTAAATGACAGAATAGATTTAGTCGCCGTAAATATAGGTGCTATATATTCAAAATGTTTACTAAAGTTGCTATGTTTATGAAATCTGATCACATAATTAACTATTAACATATAAAATAAATAGTTCTTATTAGGAAAAATATTTATTTTTCTTTAACTTATTTTTATTAACTTTTTATTTCCATTCAAATAAATGTATTCATAATCATAAATGAAACCTCAACAAAGAGGAAATTAAACACAGTAAAATAGAATAAATTATAATTGCATTAAGTTTATAAGTAACAAACGTTTGTACTGCTTGCTTGACTTGAGAAATAAACAGTACAATACAAATATGGATTCTGGCCCTTTGAGCTCAATCCCCCAATTAAACTATTATTTATTTTTAGCTGTATGTAAAATACTGCATTGGCATGTTCAAACAGCAAAGCTATTTTTTGATTTTGTGTCTTTTATGTGTGTGTGTGTGTGTGTGTGTGTGTGTGTGTGTGTGTGTGTGTGTGTGTGTGTGTGTGTGTGTGTGTGTGCGTGTGTGTGTGCAAAGTTGACTAAAATTTTTTTTTTTATACAACAATAATCTGTAGTAGAGCAAGTAGTGCAGAAATGTCATGACGTGATGTGAAGACGGGATTGAGAATCAGGATCCGACCCTTTGAGTGTGTAATCTGTCGAAACGCATCGGCACGACAGATCCGACTGGGATCCGACAGAACGAGCTGCAGGCCAACACCGTCCCAGATAGAAATACTGCTGATAAATGCCATCTAATTACAACGACTTGGAATTTGATGGCATTCTTGAAGTTACTGGGATTATAAAAATCCTGTCTTAAAATAGGAAAAACCATGTGATTCAAAACCAACCCACCAAATTAAATCTCTCTGGAGGATCTTTAGTCTTTTTTTATCTAATTTTTTTAATGCTCATTTAAACCAAAAGGTAGTTTGGAAATAATAGCAATGAGGGGTTTTTATTCTACGTGATTTCGGTTCCCTGGGAAGATTATGAGCAATTCAGGGTCTTTTTTTGTAAGCAAGTCGATGCCACATTGATATAAATGATAAATGAAACAATGGTCTCTTCTCTCTACTGCGCTCAGGAAAACGCTTCCGTTCCCTGAGAGCAAACACAGAGAGGATGAGGAGGAGCTTTTTCCCGCAGGCCGTACGGAGTCTGAACCAGGGTGCTCCAGCACCATCCACCAGAACTGCCCCACTGCCACGCTCAGAACTGACCACTTCATGAGCCTTCATCCTAATCTGCACATGAGTCACTTTATTATTATTCTTTTTAATCCTTATTCTGCACATGGACCACTTTATGCCACTTAAAAATCTGCACTGAATCGGGAATCTGTTTTTGCAATTACATTCGCTTTGTATTCTTACTGCTTTTTCATTTTTCTATTTTTTATTACTATTTTTATTACTATTTCTTTGATCTTTTTTTGCTTATTGTATTCTTATTTTGTTCTTTGGAGTGATTGTAAAAAACATTTCACATCATGTCATACCGTGTATGCATATGTTTGTGACAAATAAAGTTTGATTTGATGATTTGATTTAAAGTAAATTGTTCAATGTTATCAAAATTATATTAAAAAATGTACTGTATCATGGAAATTTAAAATGTAAACACATCTGTAAATCTACAATGTTGTAAATGAGTTTACATGTTAATTTACCAGTACCTGGGAATATTAATCAGAATTTCGAGTCTTTGATTTAAACGCAAGTCATTGATATAAATGATAGTAAATTATTCAATATCATCAAATTTGTATAAAATATATATATATGTATCATGTAAATTGACTTGGTTGTAAATGTCCTGTGGCAAAATGTATACAAAAACTGAAAAAGCATATTTAAAATTTGTTTGTTTGCCAAAATACTAAAAAGAAATTAAATGTCAACAATTGTTGGACTTACTATTCAAAGCTTGCGTTATTGGTGCGATGTGTGCAGTTGATTTTCAGAAAGCAGTTTCAGAATGTTTTGTTGAAGATTTGTCACGTTAATTCCCAGCAAAGAAAGAAATGGCGGTCTGTAACATGTTAACGTGAAACAGGTTTTGCTCTTCATTAAGTAGAAAGGCTGTTCACAGATGTCAATATCTTATCAACTTTTTATCAAATTTGAAAAAAATATTGGTGACCAGCATGAAATTCTAAATTTGTTTTTAGTTTTAGTTTTAACTCTTGTTAGTTTATTCTGATTGTGTGCAGCCATTACTTGTTCTAACAAATGAAATTTTTTTTTACAAACTAAAATCACAAAATAAGAAAATGTAGAAATTGTACAAAGTACAATATAGTGAATATGGCCACTTTAGCCTTCATGGGACGAATATGGCCCGCGGGCCACATGTTGAGGATCAATGGTCCATGTGAGAAAAAAAAGGAATAATGTGATTTTAAAAAGTGAAACTTGGGGTACATGCACTTAATGACCAATCATGTCACGATTGTAATTAGTCACTATTAATAATAAATTCCACATAATATCACTTTTTATGCCCAGTTAAATTCTAAGCTATAACTCCAAAAAGTGCTTCTTTTTCTTCCAGAAAAAATACGTGTTACACAGGGAAACACTGTATTTGGCAAGAATACCAGCTTTAAAACGGCAGACTGCTTGGTAGATTTCTATACTTTCATTACATTTGAATCAGTCTAAGAAAGCAGCAGAAGCCAGGAGTAGCAGGTCTTGCTCTCTTTTTCCTCTCAGAGGCTGAAGAAAACAGTTTATCTCCAGGAGACTGTCCGCATTGTTCCTGTGCCAGTGGCAGGTTTCCCAGCAGCCCAGGGGAATAAAGGCTGGTAGCTCTCACTTCCCACATCCTGAATTCCCCGGATGACTCGGAGTTCCCGCTGAGATTGGTAATGGAGCCGAGTCAGACAGCTAGAGGTGGATTTCTGAGAAATGTCCGTTTTTAATTTGTCCGTTTTAACGACCTTATTGTTACTCATGCAAGGGAAAAAGCAACAAGTTGTATTTTTTGTTGCAGCGCAGTCTTTTAACTTCTTCACGTTCACATGCTACGCAGCACAGGAATTAATTAATTCATTAAAGAAATTAATTAAATAAAACAGCAATATTACTGATTAAAATTTCACAAAAAATTTGTGATGCAAAATTAGAACCTCAATAAAACTGAATATTATAAAACATTAAAAGAGTGCTTTTTTTAAATTTAGTTTATTACCAAAAAAACCCCATTCATTTCATGGTACACATTTATTGAAAGAAAAAAAAAAATAAACCTTGTTACTGAAAAATGTTTGTTTGACGAAATTCAGGTTGAACAACCTAAAGAGCACGATGTGTGTCATCCGATTGCAAAAAGAGATTTTTTATAAATGATTTTTAAAGATGATACTACTGTCGTTACTGCACTAAAATGTTCCCTGGAAGATCAGATAACAGATCAGTACGCAAACACAAACATGATACTCACAGATTAACATTTCAAGACTCTTACCTTAAAGCTCCAGTAGTGTGGTTGCTGAAACGAAACAAAAAAGGACGAGTTGTTTATCATGCTTCATAGATGTATTTTTATTGTTTTATCTAAAGCATCACATTTTATCACATTTTTAATTGTACTGTAGCATACACAAATTTATACGAATAGATAGGAAACCACCCCCCGCGCTCTCTCTTTCACAGGTGGAAGACAAATTGGAAAAATTACAAATAAACTAATAACAGAAATTAGTCAAGTATTGCTAACTATAGTGCTAAATTACTAAATGTGTTAGTCATGTTCTCAGTCTTTAGTTTAGTTCAGTTTAGTTAAAGCTTTGTTTGCAACTCGTGTCTTTATATATATATATATATATATATATATATATATATATATATATATATATATATATATAAAAATTACGTCCATGACTATTGAATAATCTGTTTTAATTTTTTTATTTATTTATTTTTTTTTTAGAAATTTTCACATTTTAGCATTTCCTGTTTCCTCAACCAATTTTCCTGGGAAATCCCAGGTTGGGAAATGGAAAGCTTCAGGAATTACTTTTGTTGTTGTTGTGGTTGTTGTGCGGTTTTTGCCAGATTTTACAAGATTAATACACTGATTGCACACAGAGACTGTGTTGTCATGGTAACTGTAGACTCTTGTTCTCATTCCAGTGGTGTGTGGAGACACCAGATGCAGCAGCGCAGACGCTTAGCCAACCATTATATAGATTGACGGATTTCACGATTGAACAAAACGCAAATTAGTCACAATTAAGTAAAGGAACTACAAAGCATCATAAGGCATTTTTATTTCACAATATTTTTTTACATATAGCTATATTTAATTTTTACTTATTTATTATTTATTTATTTATTTATTTATTTATTTATTTATTTATTTATTTATTTATTTATTTATTTATTATTTACAGGTGGCCAATTGTTTGGATGTTTAATTGATCCCTGAAAATGTAACAATTTACATTAATTGATTGCTAATTTTTTACACAAATTATTTAATCATTAGTTAACTACTATTGGCGAGAAGTTCTCACAAAAATTATCATTACAAAATATTTAAACAGCATTTACAGTGGTGTCTCAATAAAATGGTTACAGTTACTGTATAACAAATATTAAAACTGGTATTAAAAGTTTGAGTTTTTTGTTTGTTTACTTGGTTTTTCATAGAAACGAAGAAATGACAGTAGAATTATTAATTATTTAATACACTTGGAAATTTCAGTTTCGATTTATCTTTTCTAACGCACAGGAACGAGCAACATTTCCATCTTGAGCAATTTCTTGAACTAAAAACTCAACAGAATTTTAACCACACGAAGGTGATTTCTCATCTTCGATTATTGCTTTCGATGGTAAAATGACTAGTGAAAGTGACTAGAAAATGTCTGGATTAGAAATCAGCATCAACATACTTTCGAAAAAACAAATGATGGGGATGCTAAACAAACACGCATTAGATAACCAACATTGACCAGATCTAACCAGATTGTTACCTGTGGCCGGGCACAGTTAGTGTTGACCAGCGTGGCAGCGTGCTGAGGCGGGTACTTGTTGCGCTGGTGCTCCACGTCGCCGCCCTTGTGGAGCTTGGCGAAGGCCTCCATGTCGGGGTTGGAGAGGCGTCGCGTGGAGCTTCCCAGAGTGTGATAGCGCCGCTGATAATCTGCATCGTCCCCACGTAACATCACAAGCTTCGTCTTTTGGGTCCGTTTCTCCCTCTCCGTCACAAATCTGGAGTGCACCAGAGAGAAAAATATCACGTTTAGATTTAGATTTCTGACCAAAAACTTCAATCAACATTTTGAATTTGGACCTTCAGAAAGACAAAATAATAAAGTAATACTGTACATTTATTAAATTAAATGTTCAATTTATTAAATTCGCTGGTCAATTCACGGTCACTGAATGGTGTCAAATTAAAGTAAAGTATTAATGTATGCACAAATTACTGATCAGTATTAATATATGCACAAATTACAGATTATTTTTAATATATACACAAATTACAGACTAAAACCTCCTGAGCTAATTATCTGTTCATGAAAATGACAAATCTACTTTTCCTAGTATTAAACTCAAGAACGCCGCTTCTAATCTGTTGATCTAGTGTAATGTAGTGAAAAGTGTCTTTCTAATGCATAAACATCAAAAACCATGTTCCAAACTGAAATGCAAATGCGCTTATCAATCCAATCACTTGTTCAGCCTCCATTTTATCCGCATTCAATATATCAATCTGACTGAGCGCTTGCAGCCAAGTAAATGAGGAAAAGATGTTTTGTGAACGTTATAGATTAAGTCATTCAGGAAATCGACTTCACACAGGCTTCAACCCAGAATTCACCTCGCACACGCAGCAACATCACACAAAGCAAACAGGAAGAGAAGGCGTCGGGAAAAATGGAAGATAGAGGGAGGAAAGATGACTGATGATGTCGTGAACACAAAAAATTCAGGTCGCCGGATCAGAATCTTGATCTGTGTGAGTGGGTTGTTGGACACACACACACACACACAATAATCCAGAGTTTGTGTCACAAAAATGTTATTTATTATTTCACTGTTAATAATATAGAATATTCCACTTTATCAGTCAATGGCTTTGCTCTTATACACTTGGTGAATAGCTACATATATGTGAATAGCTAAATTCCAGCGTTTAAGCAAAAATCCAACCAGTCTTTGTTTTATGTAAAAAAAAAAGTGTCATATGAACCTAAAAAGTCTCCTTATCAAAATGTACTTTTAACATAAAATAATCCCTGTCTTTAAGTAATACGCGTGAATAAAAGCACCCCTTATTTACAATTTTAGAAGCTCAAAAACAAGTGCTTATATGCGCACATTTATAAATATGTTCATTAATATAAGCGCCCATTTTTCCATATTTAAAGTCCATAAAAAAGTTAAAATACATTGTCTTTATGCTTTAATTGTCAACACTTCTGTGATTTGTGTCTATTCAATCTTAAAATAATGTTTTATTTATTTAAAAATATATAAATAACAAATTTACCCCAACAGAAATAAAAAAAAAACCTTATCCACGCAGCGACACTTAGTATTTTAATAAATTCTTCTAGTGTTATTTAGCCACTGCTATTTAAATACTACAACATGGGCTACTCTGTCTGTATAAATCACACAGAACGCTAGCACTGGGAATATTGGGAAATGAAGTTTGTGACAACATGGAGCTGTGGAAAGATAGTCACTAATCTGCTAATCTTCAAAATAGGACACATCTACGCATTTTGCTCGAACATAAATTTAGCTATATTTATATTGTGGCTTCGTGGACATAAAAAACTTCAATGAAATGGATTTCGATGTATTGCGGAAAATCATTTTCCACCAGAAGCTTAAAACTGACCATTAAACTGAGATCTACTGTAAATCTAAGAATCATAGTGGAATCCTTGACCATGGACCTGCTGTGAGGATTAGGACATCACTCATGATGACAGCGTCCTTGCCATCAACACTGCTGGGCAGAGCAAACACCCTGCGTTTAAACATCCAGTGAAGTTACACTCAAACCCGGAGCAGTGGGCAGCATCTCCTTTCTTGGTGTTATAACTTTCCAGGAACCTAAACTTTTGGCTAAATACTTCTCTTAACAATACTTATTTTACTAGTTTAACAAACCAACATTGGGACTCTTTTACTTGAATAGTTTGTTTCACAGGTAAATGTGCAGTTAGTGTGACGTTGTTATTTTGGGGTCCGAGCTAAAAGTTTGCCGTCCATTCTAAAGTCTAAGCTTTAAAAGAGCAGGTTTAATAGTTAGGGAGAAGCTTTTAGATTAGACTAAGACATACATTTATACGTTTCAGTTAAGTTTCTGTCTTACTGTAAGTCTGCATCTAAAAGGTCAATCAAAAGCGCGACCTTTGCACTTTGATTTATGACAGACAGTTGGTCAGTGATGGAGGATGGAAAGACTTCTGCACAACAATGGAAAAGGCCACTTCTTTCCACAAAGTGTAGATAAGGGGAGTTTGGTAAATTGTGAAAAAGAACGGACCTAAAACGAAACCCTGTGGATCTCCACAGACAAACTATTGATCTGAATTGTTGCAATCGTGTAGAATCCTCGAACTAATATGACCTAAACCTGCACAGTGATGGCCCAGTGACCCAGATAGATTCAGTCCATCGAGGAATACATGATGAGATACTAAAAGAAGAACACAGGTCTATGAGGATGAGTTCTGCCGAAAGCCATGAGTCGTGACTAGAGCTATTTCACAGTGTGTAGCAGAGGTGTAACAAGTATGGTTTTCAGGTACTCGAGTAGAAATTACTTCATTACAATTTAAAACTCAAGAAGACTTGAGTAAAAGTCATACAGTATACAATTTTAAATGAACTTTGAAAGTGAAAAAACGAAATGAAAAACAAAAAAAAAATGAAATGAAAAAACACTTATGGTGTCGGTGATGTAACGGAAACAACCCGTTTTATTTAGTGAAATAAAATAACAGTAGTAAAACAGACTACTCAGTGGGGTTAGGACTTAGGACTTAACAAAACTTCTGATAACTCAACATGGTCAACTCACCACACCTAGTTAGCTATTTTAGGCCTTGCTCTCTCCTGAGCCATGGCTTCCATTTGTGTTTCCTTGGTGCTTCTCAGTTTCTATTTGTAAAATAAATTGTTTTGTTGTTGTATTGGTGTCTTTTCTTCGCTTTGGGACAGAGGACCTATGTGTGTTGCCACAATTTAATTGCCTTTTAAACATTTTGTTGTTCTTTGAACTCTATAATTAATTTACTTATTTGTTACTTTCCCTCTCGAAAACCTAGACTATAGGGGTCATAAGAATAAGGCACTTTAATGTTTCAAAAGGGCGGAACAAAAAAGATAAAAAAACAAAAAGCTGTCAAACTCAAATGTGCAAAAAGTGCAACCGCTAATTCACGTGATTTAGCTCACCAAAAGCGTTAAGTATCTTCAGCATCCTGCAGATGGCAATATCACCTTGTCAAAAAATGCCGACTTGTTGCACACGATCACAATGTAACGAGTAACAAAGTGTCGTTTCAAATGTAGTGGAGTAAAGAGTACAGATACTCGATCACAAATGTGTTGTCAAGTAGAGAGTAAAAGTTGCTTCTATTTTTGATACTCAGAACAAGTACAAAGTAGTAAAAATACTTAAGTAAAGTAACAAAGTGCATTTACTCAAGTACTAGTGAGTGGAAACCATATTGTGATTGAAGACTGTGAAACTAAACCTTGACCTTTGTTAAATGTGGCAAACGTTGTTAATAGCTGTGGATCCAGAAGTGTCTCAGTTTACTTGAGCGTTTACACTGCTTGTACTCCATTTAGGGAACATTTTCTGCCTGCCCTGGTCTTCCGCCTGTATTGACCTTGATTTCGGCCTCGGCCACTAATGACATTTTCTCACACGAATCCAAACCTGAGCTATTCATTACAACAATGAGCCGAGAAGCCTTGAATCCCTGACGAAAGCCTGCCAACACATCCCGACAAGCACCCAAGCTGAAATCTTGGTACATATACAAAACAACACATAACATTGCTCAATCTAGCGACCAAAACATGACCAGACAACATTTCCAACTCCATTACAACAAGAACAAGTATCGCTCTCTCACTTGACACAACGCGAGAAAAAACGACAGTGGGGCGGCCTACATCAGCCGGGGGTGAAGAGATGGATTTAAAGGCCTAGGTATATTCACATGACTGCAGGAGAGATGGAGAGAGGGGGCAGAAAGACCAAGTCTCTTCTCTTAAAGGATGAAGATTAATAGATAAAATTTCTGTTTATCTTTTCAAAATTAAAAAAAAAAAAAAAATCCCAAGATGAAGAGAAAAGAGAGGGGGGGCGGGCAAAGACATTCTCCAAGTCGATTCTCTTGATCGTAAAGGATGAAGATTTAAAGGCTGTATATTTTTGTCTGTATATTTTTAATGCTATCTGTCGTTTCAAAATGTCTTTCTAAACATATTTTCAAGATGGAGAGACCAAAAGAAAAAAAGAAATAGAGAATGGTTGGGGAGAGAGTAAAAGGGGCATTCTCCAAGTCCATTCTATTGAAGGATGAGGATTTATTGAAAATTGTCCATCTATCTTTCCAAAATGTCTTTCAAAACATATTTTCAAGATGGAGAGAACAAAATTAAAACAGAGAATTGGTGAGAGAGAGAGAGAGAGAGAAAGAGAGAGAGAGAGAGAGAGAGAGAGAGAGAGAGAGAGAGAGAGAGAGAGAGAGAGAGAGAGAGAAAGACATCCAAATCCATTCTCTTGATAGCAAAGGATGAAAATTGAAAGATAAGATTTCTGTCTATTTTTTAAGATGGAGAGAATAAAAAAAAAGATATAAAAGGGGAGAGACATGGGAGAGAAATAGAGAAAGGTGGGAGAAAGAGAGAGAGAGAGAGAGAGAGAGAAAGAGCTAAAAGGCGACATTCTCCAAGTCCATTCTCGTGACAGATAGAAATTGTATCTTTCAATCTACATCCTATCTTTTTAGATGGAGAGAAAGATGAAAGAGAGAGAAAAGGAGAGAGAAAGGGAGAGAGGTTGGAGAGAGAAAAAGCAGGAAAAGGATGATGGAGAAGAGCAGTACACGCTGCACTAGTACTGCAGGGCTCTTCAAAGGAAACTCTGTTCTGATATGAAAATCCATAATCCAAACAGTAATAAGAGTGAGTGAGCGAGTGAGAGAGAGAGAGAGAGAGAGAGAGAGAGAGACTTCATCATGACATGAATGTGGAGGCAGGCAGGAGGAGAAACTGTCGTGTCAGATAATGGTCCAGAACAGAAAACATTTTTCAGAAGAACAAAGTCTGAGGCTTGTGTAACAAACAGTCGAGCAACAAACGGAGCCAAAATTAGCAAGAAACGTTGAATGGTATCTTAGTAAAAGGCCTGAACAAACTTGCAAAAATTAAAACAGGAATGTAGTGCTTTTTTCAAACGCTGAGAGGAAATGTATTAGATAATGTCTGTTATAAAAACTATATATATACAAATACGTACACACATATAAATTATTAATATAGCCGTTGTAAATATAGGAATATAAATATAAGATGTAAATATAAATGATTAATAGTTTCTGATTGCTGTGACCCATAAATAGAAACGCGGTTCAGAAAATGGGTGGATGAATGAATGAAATTAATATTAAACAGAAAGGTGGTGTCCATACACTGACGAAATCAAACAAAACCGAATTATGGATAGTTTTTAATACGGGTGCTGTTAAAATATAATTAAGAACTATACAAACTACAACTAAGTGTTAAATAGGTTTATGTGTTATATTATTACGTATTATTTAAACTGCATTTACTGAATGAATAACTTCATTATTCACAACTTCATTGTGTCCTCGAAAGCAGCATTGCTGATTTAACCAGGCAGGGTCGACTTTAATTTGCTTTAGTGGTGGTAGAAAGGGACTTTTGATAAAATAAAAGTCCCCGGCTATTCTGTACAACAGAGCAAATTAAGTGTTTTAGAGAAGAGGAAAGAATTACCATATTATAAACAATTGTAACAATTTGTGACCATTTATGAAGTTACTATTGATCAGTTATACAGTACTTCTGCATTTTAAAAGTATTTATAACCAATAAATTGTTATTTTAGTGGCAGATGGACTACTACTCAAGACTAACACACACACACACACACACACACACACACACAAACTACCTTTTAATGCAAGCAAATACATATGTAATTGTTGGAGTTGAAGATTTGTACTCCAGCCTCAGTTGGTACCAGTGAATGGACCTTACTCGATGATGAACCAAATAAACACACAACAACTTGTTTCTGTTCCAATCTTCTTGTAAAACTTCGTTTCCAGTTGCTAAGCTAAGAAGCTAAGCTAAGCTAAGGACAGGGCTTCGACCTGACACCTCTTCACTGTCCTTCCAAATCAGCTTGTGGTCTCAAACCATGACTTAACAACTGGTCTTATCAGATCACACTCTACATCAAATACAATGAGAACAATGAGAACAGAGAACATTCAACACTTGGAAAATAGATCATGAAATGAACTTAAATGTCAATCCAAAATCATAATCCTAACAATAATATATATGTATGTATATGTAATATATATATTTTTAGGAATTCAACGTTTTTTTATTTGTCAAAGCATTTAGAGTAAAATAAAAATAGGACAGCCTTTGTAAGCATTTTGTAACTTGTGGACTTTTTGTTAAAAAGTGTTGTTTAATCTCAATTTTAACAATAATTTTTACGCAAAACCGAAACCATGTTATTTTCTTCAGGATTTTCTGTAAATGTAATTGTACAAAAATGACTTTTCCAACTCATTTTCGGACTCAACGGACTTCATTGGGTGCACACAATTATTGCATTTTTAATATGCAAAATGATAATAGTCTGAGTTTCAGTCTGTTACTCAGCATTTCGAAAGAGGCTGAATTTTGAATCTAAACCTCCTGAACGTTAAAGTGAGAGTGAGCGCCACAGTGAGAGCAAAGCGCTGTCAGAAGGCTTTGTAAAAAGTACAAAACGGATCCTACAAAAACGCTAGCAGCCTTTGTGTCTGGTAAGCGATGTAAAAATATCTCAAAAGTCTGAAATCCACCATTACACTGCAGAAGATGGTTTACAAGTGGAGGGCTTTCAAAACATCTGTCCAACATGGTTGCCCCCGAGAACAGACCACAAGATGCTAAAACGGGTTTAATATTGATACCTACGGCTAGACAGAAGTGAAAAAATGGTTAAAATGTGTCAAAAAGTCAAAAAATTTACGGCTTTAAAAGGTTAAAGGACGGCTTTTAAGTTGGTAAATACGTGTAATTGTTTCAAATTTTTACCTAGTAGCACGGTTGCATTTTTGTCTTTCCGAAACTAGGTTTATGACAGTTTCAGGAAACCTGTTAGAACTTTTATTATCAGAAACCAAAGACTAGTCTTAAAGTCGACTTGTTACATAAATCTTTAAAAACATAATTATTGTAGGCCTGTATACAGAATAAATTTAGAATTAAGGGTTTTTAAAATGGGTGATGATTTTTTAGGATGATAATTAAGAGGCTGATACATGAATATGAATTGCTGATAAATTGTATGCATTTGATAATCTCTATAGCAGAGTTGAAATCAAAAATTTGTGTCATTTTTCCCTCTAGAAAATCTATAAGATTGTGGCCAATTAATCACAATCTTGGTTTCCCTCATTCGAATAAATCAGTAATTTAGTTTTTGCATATAGAATTGTACACATAAAATTAGTTAGTAATAAGTAATAATAATAATAATAATAGTAATAATAGTTAGTAATGTTTAGCATATAGACAATAGACAATGTGTTATGAGTGAGTATTAGCTACAGCTAAGATGAATTCATTCCGCATTGGAAATTTTTTTTATACATTTGTGGAGAAAAGAAATAATCTGAAGCAATTATGACAGTTTTCACCATATATTCCGCAAATTACTGGCATATACCGCGGTATAAACCATGCAACCCTGCCTAGTAGGTTCAACAAAACAGAATGAATAAGGTCTAAAGTGTTAAACAAACTGTAAACATCAGTATTATGATGTATTGCACCATATCTCCACACCAGGAATAAATGCATCACCATAATCCATCAAACAGGAGCAGCGTGTCTCTCTAATCCCACCGTCCACAGGGAGCAACAGTGAGCGCGTCTTTCTCTCTTCCCCTATCAGCTTCTCCCAGCCCGTCTCTCCTGACACTCGTTTACTCCTTCAGCATCTCCCTCCTGATCTCCTCAGTTATGCAGCTCGGAGGAGAGACGTCTGCAGCTGCTAATACACCTTTCTCTTTACTCCCTCTCTTTCCATCTTTCTTTTCTCTCTAGGCTTAAAGCGGGCAAGATGTTCATCCATCTTTCCCTCTGCACATAAATCTTTATCTCCGTTCAATTAAACGTCTCTACTCGTCTCTGCTAAAACGTCGACCTCTCCATATTTAATATATTCCCTTTCCCCCCCCCACATGACAGTTCTTATATCAGGAAGTTCTGTGTCTACTTTGAAAAATGTCTCGATTTAGTGTAAAATATCATCAAAATTAGCATTTCTTTCTTTTTTTCCAAGCAAAAAAATTTCAATTCCTATTTTCTTGAAAGAAGCAAAGTAATCTCTCACTCTTAATCCTAACATAGTTAACTTATCTTCTAAGAAAAAACAACAAGATTTGTCTAATTTCAAGATTCGTTAGCTTGTCAAGAATTACATTTTTTCAGGGTATTTTCACATGGGGGGGTGCACACATAGCAAAAGTTTGTTGCCTAAGTAGTGTAATAAGAATTTTGACAGTTATGGCTTAACAGCGAGTGTCGCTGAAATTAGATTGGTGAATATGACTTTAAATCAACTGTTGTGATGCAAAAAAAAAAAAAAAAAAAATAATAATAATCACTGCGTCCGACTTGAACAGAATCAAATGACTGTGCAAGCAAAATTACAAACAATGTGCTAATAACCACTCGGAAGCAATGGATGGGCTGCACAAACGTATCACCACAAAAATATTACTTAAAACTATCCATTCATGTTTTGAACCGCTTTGGGCAACTCAAAAGTCCAAACTCCAATTTGCCATGAACACTGCTGCTTGTTCTTGGACTGTGGGTGTAAACCCATGGAATTATGGGAAAACATGCAAACCCCATATATATATACAGTATAGACAAATAACCACTTATTAGGAAAGATGTATGCTGAAGAGCATCTCTGATTCTTGAGGTGGATGGGCTACAGCAGCAGAAGACCACACCGGAAGCCTCCCCTGTGAGCCAATAACAAAAAAACTATAACTACAATTCCCATAGGCTCACCAAATTTAGACATTATAAGATTGGAAAAGACAATGTGTAATAAGCACAAGTGTACCTAATAAAGTGGCTGTTGTGTGTACATTATCGTATACGTGAAGGAGACGGATGTTCATGGATTCATAGCGGCATGGAGACAAACCACACCAAAGAATTTTTCTTCAACGTTTTGTAAAAGACAATAAGCCCAAAGAGACATTGTGACACATACGTCTTCAAAGAAAACTAATCTCGTTAGTTTCATTTAGAGTAATAAGAATGCTGCAATTCAAGTTTTGACTTTCTGTTGCTGCTGTAAAAGAACAAAAGTGTTGAAATTATAGATGTATTTCGTAAACCGGAAGATTGAGAATTGGACATGAAAATATTCAGCTCACAAATGAACAACATGAGATTTGACATTGAAATGAAAAAGTGCAATAAAATTTAATAAAGTTGTGTTAAAATTGTTATATTGTGAATATATATAATACATGCTTCCAGATTTTAGAATTGGAAAGACTGTCTGAATCACTGCTCTTTTTTAGGGTCATGAGAATCAAGAGCCAATCGCAGCAACTTTACGCCGGACACACCCCTTGGATTAGTGGCCAACCAATCACAGAGCGCAACACATACATTCACACCTACAGTATGATCAATTTCCCACACTCTCCTAAACACATGTTTTTGGAATGTGTGGGGAAAAAAATCAGGGACAACTTTCAAATGCAGAAAGACCTCAGCTGGGCCTCAAACTTGGTTGCTGATTGTGTCAATTCACCCCAGAATTGACCAAAATTCAGCCTTGAACAGCAAAACCTCAAGTCGCTCCAATTACAACCGCTTAGCCTCCATATCCATAGATTTATGGTTCTCAATCTGACGATCCAATGACAGCAAGGCAATAAATGCGTGTTACGATATTGAGGTGTAAACAGTCATGGAAGTGATTGAGAGCTTGAAGGTCAATAAATCACGACTTGGACCGTATAACAACAGTATCACACTACAACCACACGTTTGCTCTCTGTGTTTTCCCTGTTGCATCATCCTGGATTTCACCCTTTCCAAGGAATATCTTTTCTTTAGAAACTTTACTAATCTCCGTATCTTGATCACATTCACAATAATATTGATCCAATCAATGTGTAAAAAAATATTCACAAATAAAAACTATAATATATAAGGTGTAAAAGCATTTTTTCAATAAAAAAAGACACTAAGACAAGCAATGTCCATTTTTGATCTCCTGGGCAAAACTGCTGTGACAACAACGCCAAATTCTTGCAAATTGCGCGATAATTTAAATTGTATTCCATTTTTCTGTATTAATTCTTTAAGCAATTAAAATTAGCTCTTTTTTAATACTGCTGTTATGCATATGGGTTCTACTGTGTACAATGGCAAATAAAGTTCCATTCTGTTCTATAAAACTTCTTATTTCGATTTTAGTTGATTTTTTGCCCATCTCAACGTACAATTGAATGATCCTACATTGCTACTCTGAAGAAATACCTTTACAGATACAGTGTCATCCGATGTATAATTAAAACGCTTTAACGGAGACAGACAGATACAGACACAGACAGATCGTGCCATTTAACTGGTATTTGCCTCAATTCTCATCCCTCGAATCTTCAGAGATGGAGATGGAGAGGTGGACCCACGTTAGACAGTCTCGCGCTCCCTGTGGTCTGCAAATGATGGAGAGCAAGGCTGTCTCTATGGATGCACCAGGAGACCATTACAGCGCATTAACATCCACCGCATCACACGCGCAAGGCTTCCACTGGAACATCAAGTGTCACACACACCATCACAAAAGGCTCCCACGTTCAGAAAGCCCACACGGTGCCAACCGCGAGTCATCCTCTCTGTGATGGAGAGCGACGGGCAACGCCACGTACCTGCGGCGGCTGGAGACGTCCTCTCCTCCCGGCTCTTCACCTTTACAGGTTCGCTCTGTCTTGCTTCTCGTCTTGAATACCCATCCTCATCCCTCTCTCTCTCTCGTCCTGCGTCTCAGATCCGTGCCTTCGGAAGGAATTGTCCGCACCAGCCCAAGTGGGTAGAAAAGAGAGAGAGAGACGGAGAGAGAGAGAGAGAGAAAGAGACAGAACTGCCGTGTGTCTGCAGGTCCGCATGGCACAAACCAAACGCTCGTCTGATATTCCAACACCCCCCCCCCCTCTTTCTCTTAAAGGTAAAGCCGCCGATCGACATTGACACGGGTTGGGCATGTTTGTGGACTGAACCATTATTGGAAGGAGAGGGGTGTGTGAGATCGACGAAAAGAGTCACAATAGCTGAAATGATTATGCAATTATTCCCTCAGTTGGCATTGTAGTAATGGTGCATAGAGTACCTGAAAACCATACTTGAGTAAAAACATAACTTACTGTCGAAAGTAGTACGTTACAATTTAGAAGTCACCAGTTCCAAGACGACTTGAGTAAAAGTTGCACAGTTTGGAATTTTAAAAGAACTTGATTGTTTCTAATCGTACTGAGTTTTGGCTCAAAACAGCAGGAAAAGTGGAAAAACAAGAAATTATTTTTATGAGGTTTTATTTTCTAATAAAGAAATGGAATCTAACATCTCATGACTCATGGTTTCAAAGTGGCAGAAAAAAACAGGGAAAAAAAAGAACAAAGTCAGTCTGAGTCAAACTCAAATGTGCAAAAAAGTGCAACATCCATTTACGTGATTTGGCTCATAAATAGCCTCTAGTACTTTCACCATACTGCAGATGGTGATATTGCGGTGATAAGACGCCAACTTGTACCACAATGTAGCAAAGTAAAGGTACGTTCACTGCATTCAAATGTAGTGGAGTAAAGAGTACACATACTCATTCAAAAATGTAGTCAAGTAGAGTGTTAAAGTTGCTTAAATATTTTTGCTACATTGTGCTTATGAAGTATCAAAAATATAAATAAAGTTACAAAGTCCATTTACTCAAGTACTTTACACCAACTGAAATATGCAAATATTCAGATGACCATTAGAGCAGCAATTCTGTGTTTTACTGTGTGAAAATCCTCCATGTGTGTAGAACATTATGTGAAGGTGACAAGTAGATTAAAATAATGTACAAAATATGAAATCATTTAAAATAATCCCGAAATACCGATTAAAACACTTGTTAATGAATCAAGTATAATTTCAATTGTGCATTTTACAATGAATTAGTAGTCACTGCTAATTTTTTACATAAAGAGATGTAATAGTTTGTAAAATAGAAGAAATTAAAATTACTATTATAAAGTAGAATTATAATTTTTATAATAAAATAAAACATGTAGCTAAAAGACGCAAACGAAGCATGAGAAGCTGTGTGACATTGGGCCTACAATGAAGAAAGGATGAAATTCTATCCTCTTCAGTCACACAACACTCTCCAGTCATGTGCCATCTTTACCACAACTAGAGCCACATGAAACACACAAAACAATGGACATATAAAGGAAGAACAATAAAACTGTCACACCAACAGCCGTTTAGCAAAAGCAAAATTTAAATATTCATGTAAACGTCCAGCTATTTTACACACATATGAATCCCTGAAGAAGGTTCGGCCCAGATTCAGAGATGCTGTATGTGTGTTTCAACAAATTTGCCCTAAAGATTAACATTTCATGCAAGTTTGGGGACCTTTTCTGTATGTAAATAAATGATAAGTCATGTAATTAATAAAAAATAAGGCTGGTGACTGACCGGTGAATTGTCTGTATGTGCAGGCAACTACGGCAGGCCAGCTAGGTCAAAAAGAACTATTATATCTATCTATCTCTCTATCTATACTGTATACACAAAACACTTAATTATATGCATACATATAATACGCACATATATTTAAATACAAAAACATTTTTTACTCTATAAAAAGACTATACATTTTATTTATTTATTTTGTTGGATTCATAATTGTATTGCTTTTGTAGTGGAATAGCACATAATATTTGTCATTTTATTCTGTCAATTAGCTTGAATTTTCACAGACACCTAAATGAATGTGCATATACATATACAAATACCCAATGTGTAAATGAGTGTAAACGTTACATTCTTTTACATGGAGTAAAAAGGAGCTACTGCTTTCAACATCTTTTTTTTTTGGATCTGAAATGAATAGGCAGAGAAACAGGACATCATTTAGTCAAGTCAAAGCCAGAGTTCACTAGGTTTACTGAAAGAAATGTCAAAAACATTCTGAATAAACGAAAAGAAATTCGTAAACAACAACGCAAAACTATGATAGTCTTAAACAATAAAAAACCATGAGCAAAACAAACACAAGTTTAAATAAATGCTAAACTAAAATGCTACATTGGTATTTGGTTCCACACGAGAAGAAAAAAAAAAAAAAGTAAATTTTTGTCTGTACAAAAGTTTAAGCTCAGTGTGACACCTGGTGGTGAGTAAAGAGAAGACAAAATCTAGATCCAATATTCCTAAAAATACTACTACTACTATTAATAATAATCAAAATAGTAATAATAATAATAATAATAATAATAAGGAATAGTGATAAAGCACACAATCACACAATTATCATACACAAATTAGTATGATACTACTACTTACTACTAATAATAATAATTACAAGGTTAATGCATTACAAATGACAACAATAGCATCAGTAAGAACAACAATTAATAATAATAATAATAATAATGAGAAAGTAACGAATGCTTTAGAAAACCATGGATTCTTTAAAATGTGAATATCATGCGTGTGCGTTTGAAACATTCATGTGTAGTAACCCTGATACTGCAAACCTGGAAAGGTTTAAAGCAAATATTACTGGCAAAAGATGATTGTATAACGGCTTGAATAATTAGTTTGAGTTTAGCAGCAGTAAATAAACCATATTTAAATTGATTGTAAAAGGCATTTTTTCTGGGAATATACAATTTCTGCCCACGTATTGTACTTTGCCACTTTCTCTGTTTGTTTATGAAACCAGCCGCCCACACACACACACACACACACACACACACACACACACGTGGAATTATCCACTTGTGATGGTTTTTGCTCATATTTTTAAAGTGCGATGCAAGTGCAGGGGTGTTTGAGACAAACGGGCAAGATGCCGCGATTGATCTGGTGAAACTCCACCAACTGCAACAGATCAGTGAAGAGTGTAACACCATCGTCCATTGTGTAGTGATGTCTTTGTCCCTGTTCCACCTACAGGCACAAGAAAGAGTTGCAACAATTGTCTCAGATTTGCACTTTGTAAAGCTATATTACAGTATCTGTTTCTTTTCCTAGTCACGTCACGATTTTGCAAGCCCACTGGTTATAGTCATCATCAAAGCTCATTGTTAAATTATAATACCGTAGTTATGCGAAAATAAGCACCCTTGTAATATTTTCAGACACAAATAGAAAATAATAAAATAAATAGAAATTTCTGGCTAAATGCTTCTCTTAAAAACTTAAAACTCTCCCTTCTCCCTTTGACTTTGTTTTACTTGAATAATATATTCAAACTATTCTAGTGATGAGAACTCCACCTCCCAGAATCCTCAGCGGATCCCATGAGCATCTTCATCAGACGCTTCACAAATTAAATTGAATTGAACAGAATAAGCCTTTAATTGTCCCACAGCAGGGAAATTGCATGTTATAAAACAGCCTTTATAATGATAAGAATATAAAAACATCTATTTGAAGAGTAAAATATGAAATATGGAAAAATGTGTGCTTATATTTTTGTGCATGTAATCAGTGAATAAACATCACACTTTTTGTGCGTCTAAAATTGTAAAAAAACAAAACAAAAAAAAAATCGTGCTAATATTTGTGTAAATTATAACATAAACTGAATAAATGTTTTAAGTTGCTGAGACTGTCTGATACCGTCAATCACCGTCTATGTAAATTGAACTTGAACTAGATATAAAGACTTACAGGAATGATGAGGTAGTGTTTGGTCTTTAGTTTGTAGCACAAGGACAACACAAAGCACTGAATGTGGAGCTGACTGTCGCGGATCAAAAACATCCTGCAGAAAAAAAAAGTGAAATTGATATGAAACCGCACAAGGCAAAATGAAACGTAGATAAAGCCCGAGCTGCTCTCACCCGTCCACCTGACCCTGCTCCACCAATAGCCTTTTAGCCTCGTTACGAGACACGCCCCCGT
Source organism: Paedocypris sp. Pulau Singkep (assembly GCA_017309775.1). NCBI lineage: Eukaryota > Metazoa > Chordata > Actinopteri > Cypriniformes > Paedocypris > Paedocypris sp. Pulau Singkep. Next base: position 11,437,243 of record MU204191.1, read on the forward strand.
GGAACCAAGGTTGAACACAATGAACCGCTGCTAAAATTAACAGAAAAACGCTTTCTGGTGTCAGTAAAGCCTTGAATTACAACAAAGAACTACAGTGATAGCCCGACTTACAAATGTCCTATTTAACAAAATGCGTTGCCGTGACAATTTTACACCGAGTGACAAAATTACACCGCTATACGAAAGGAGCGAGTATTTTTTTTTACCAATGAATAAAATGAATGGAGTCCAGGCGTATTTAAAAAAAAAACAGTTGTTGAATCTACAACAACACTGTTTCAAATTTCACGAATTTATTCAAGCACGTTTCCACACACACACACACACACACACACACACAGTGCATGTTTAGTGTTTAACTGTTTGTTTTAGTTAGTTTAACTGCTATGTTTTATTACATTTCTTACCAATATTGTATCATAAAAAAAATGTTACTCTGAATTTAGGAAATCTTGACACGGATCAGACAAATTACATGTAAAATGCAGCTCAACTAATGAAATTCCCACCTAACGAAAGAATAATTTCTTTTTTTCTTAAATTCTTTTTTTTAGAAGTGTTTATCATTTCTTCTATTCTATGTGAAGGACTATAAATGTAATTTAATCATTCATCACACATTCCTGTCATTTACAGTAAGATTAAGGTAAGTTATTTAAGATCACGTTGGTGGTTTAAGAGGAAGGGTTGTGAATGAGTTTGACTTGGACTGACCTGTGAGTTGCGAGCTGTGACTGTTGGGTAAACTGGTCCGGAGCACTTTTCTCTAAAATAGAATTTCAAAAAACCTTAAGTGGTTTAACAATAAAAATAATTTTTTATACATAATATGCATCATTGTGGTGAGCCGTTAACGGCATTGCCAAGATAAAAAAATCTAGATTAACTAACTAATCATTCATCTAGATTAAAAAAAATAAATAAATATATATATATATATATATATATATATATATATATGTTTGACCACTTTTAATGGTGAAAAATGGGGAAAAAAGACTGATAAAGAAATAACATAAATAAATATATACATTTACAACTATTTATAATGCTTTAAAATAATCGGATATGGTTATATTTAATAATTTTATAATAATTTATAATTTTATAAAAATTAAAGATTTTGCCAAAATTATTTTTATAATCCATACATTATTAAACTTTAAACTAGCATTTTTATTGGTCAACTTTGAAAAATTTAAAATAAAATGTTGCCATTTTTTTTTCATAATCCATATATTATAACATCTCGCTTTCTTACCCTCCAATTATGTCCTTCCTCTTCCGCTGCATTCTGAGCCTCGTCTGTGTTCTGAATCACTCGTCCACCATGATTCCCAGAGAAATCCATGGCCACCATTGACTCGTCCCTCTCTGTAAACTGGTGACAGAGACGGAATGATGGCAAATGCTTTACTCAAAGATCCATCAAGCACACACACACACACACACACACACACACACACACCTTAGAGTCGAGCGGTGGTGCTTTGAGGAGCAAGTGGCTGGACTGGGAGAGCTGGTAGTTACACTGGAGTTGTTTACCATGCTAGAGAAAAATCAAACAGCTTTCAGTGTGTGTGTGCGTGTGTGTGTGTGTGTGCGTGTGTGTGTGTGTGTTTACCTGGAACAACCTGAAGGCTGTGATCCAGCAGGTTTGACTCTGCTCGCTGTCAGCACACATCAGCTTCAGATCCTGAGAGCGAAACTTGTCTTTTGAAGCCTGGAACACAGACAAAAAGCACACATAAGTAACAAAAGCTCACTTTACTCGAGTATTTTTGGCTTTTTTGTACTCGAAAAAATAAGCAACTTCTATTCACTTCTTGACTACATCTGTACTCATTACTCCACTACCATGGACATGTATCGTTACCCATTACATTGTGATTGTGTGCGACAAATCAGCATCTTTTTCTATGAATTAATTATTATTTTATTAATGGTTAATTTCGTGGGCGTACGTGGTGATATTGCCATCCACAGGATGCTGAAGGTACTAGATGCTGTTTATGAGCTGAATTTAATAGCAATGGCAGTTTTTTTGCACATTTGAGTTTGACTACGTCTGAATTTTTGTTCATTTTTTAAATCTATTGTGTTCTACCATTTTAAACCACTGAGGTGTTAAATTTCATTTTTATATTATTAGGAAATGGACAATATAGTTTTTTTTTATAATTACTCTTTTTTTTATTTTTAGAACACAGATGAACGATGGACGTTTTTCTTCTTTAAATACTATTTTTTTCCTAATTCCGCATAGCGAATTTGCGTTGGTCTGGAACTAAGGAAAGTGTTATATAAATAAACTTGAACTTGAAATTAAACCTCATAAATAAAAAGTTTGTTAATCACATTTCCTGTGCTTTTTGAGTCTAAATTTATAGCCCACATTCTGAACACCGATGAACAACAGACATTTTTCTTTTTTTTTTTCCTCATTTTTAAACAGACAAATAACGGACATTTTATTTCTTTAAAGACTTTTTTTTTTTCCATAATTCCGCATAGCGACTAAGAAAAGCGCTATCTAAATAAACTTCAGTACGAGTAAATCACTCCTTTTCAAATAAAACTTTTGACTTTAACTCAAGTTTTCTTGGAATTGGTGACTTGTAACTTATGGAGTAACTTCTACAGCAAGGTATCCGCACTTTTACTCAAGTATGGTTTTCAGCTACTCTACACGCACACACAAAATGTGTCATTACTCTTACCTTAATACAAAACACATGCTCGCTCGGAGCTCCGTAGATCTTGCGAGCATTACACACCCTAAACACACTCAGATCATCCAGATCCGCCACCAGCTGAAGATGTCGAGGTTCCTGCAAACACATTGAAATGATTGTGTTATTGTGTGTGTGTGTGTGTGTGTGTGTGTGTGTGTGTGTGTGTGTGTTAGAGTTTTGCACCTTCGACTGCCCTTTGCTGGAGCAGTACAGTCCAGACTGACGTAAGAAGTAGTACATCTTCTTCCAGGACTTTTTCCCGCTCTCTCTCACATGTAGAAAGCTTTGGATTTCTGGACAAGAGCCACTTTTAATTATATTCTGTGAGAAATAATATACATATTTGTAGTTTACGAGAGAAAGTGGATGCAAACAGTGGAAAGAAATGGATTCTAACCTGCACCAGTTCTGGCGTGACTGTCCCATTGGTGACATCAGAGCTGTCAGAGATCATGTGATCAGGGAAAAACGTCTAATGGCGTGTCAAAAAGAGACATTTTGTTTAAATGGCGTCATCATCTACCACAAAAACTTATAAATACAAAGTTTTTCCCAAACCAAAAAAATAAAAAGCCATAAATGGTTGGTTTTTGGTCCAACATACTGCAGGTTTTTTGAAGAACTCGTATTTTGCGTAGTTTTTGCGGTACATCAGCTTAGTTTCTCCATTGACGGGCCAGGACGACTGGACCTGCACCACGCTCTCATGGTCTTCCAAACAGCGCTCTGAAAGAAGAGCAAATGCTTTAATGATTTGCACATTACCGTTGCACATTCATAGCCTGAAAGCATTTTGGTAAATATAAAAACATTGTGTACATGTATCAAATTAAACTGATTTGGTCGATTGTTCTTATAGTGTAAAACCTGTATGGTACACAATACAATCCTGTAGAACTTGTTTGACATGTCATCATAATTCTTTTTTTTCCATGCAACACCCTGACACTAAAAACCTTATTTCCTGACATATAATTATAGAACATACTATAGTCTTGGAATTTGTCATAAAAAATTTTAAAATTATAAATAACAAATTTACCTGAATAAAAAAAAAATATAGAACACTTATCCACGCAGTTACACGTATCAGTGGCAAAATAACACTAAAATAAAGATAAATGTAATTAAATTGAATACAATATCATGGGGAACTCTGTTTTCTGTCTGCGGCCTTGAAAACGAGAATACGTCCATATATGGAAATAGCAAGTGGAATAATAGCACCCTCTACTGGAGATATACTCTACTACATTTTGAAAAATTCAAGTTTCTACTTTTTATTTATTATTCAAGTAAAACACTCACAAGTTAGGTTTGTTAAATGAAGTAAAAGAGCCACAATTGCATGTTTCGGGAAAGTCAGAACACCAAGAAAGTAAAAAGGTATTCATGTTCGCCTATTAAAGGATTTTTTATTTTGTGCCTGAAAGTCTGTGGGATGCTTGCGTAAATACGATATACTGTATATACACACACAAGTGTGCAATTGCTGTTGTCAAGAGTGTTTGTCACATTTGTAGCACTTGCTGAAGGTAGAGGTCTGTATTTGGTCATTAACTCACCCAAACCCAACGTGGAATGCTGCTCAATCAGTGCCCAGTTCTCCTGATCCGTACAGTGTGCGCTCAGTGCCAGCATTTGACAAACGTCATGAGCCGTGGCCCCAGAAGACACCAAGATCGAACGATTGTGTGTGTCGTCTCCAAAGACCCGGACCACCTACAAGCAAACAACACACAAACACCGCAAACTAAGCACCAGATCATTCTATCCAACCTTGGTTATACGTCTATAGGTCAGGTATTAGTAAAAATTAAAGAGAGCGCAAATAAGACACCAATAATAAATAATAATAAGAAAGTGCAAAGAAGAGTTTAACTAATAATTTCACAGTACAATTTACAGTACGAGTAAAAATAATTTCCTCACGGGGTTGAATAATGTTTCAATTATTATTATTATTATTATTTTAAAAAAACGTATAGCGATTATAAATACCAGCTCGTTTACCCCAGAAGGCATACGTATGTCTTTCCGCTTGTCATTTACATTAAGACGCAAACACTGACATCAACAGGATGTGACACACATGACAGCTTCCTGTCAGTAAAGCCTCACATGTGTGCTGCCGTCAGACGCAGGGTCTCGTCCCCCCAGGGATCCGGGCAACACCGGTGACTGTGTTGGACTGCACAGCTCTGGAAACGGATTTGGAATCACAGGCGCGGAGAAAGCCTGAAAGTCCCTGGATGAAAAGGACAAAGATAATACATTTGTTAGGATGTTACGTTTCATAATGTGTGGCAGAAACTACATTTTATTTTATTTTTACACAATGCATCACATTTTAGTGTGGGCATATACAGTATGCATATACATGCATTATTACTCTGTATGTATGTATGTATTTATGTATGTATGTACAGTATGTGTCTGTATAAACACACACACACACACACACACACACACACACACACACTATATATGTATATACACACACAGTATATGTACACAGTATACATATGCAGTATATGATAAACAGTGCATATTTTACGGTACTTATTTTATATATTTTACAAAATACATCACACTTTATGTTAGAATATAGAGTACAGTATACTATATATATATGCACACACTCACGCACGTATTTAATGTGTGTGTAATATATATATATATATATATATTTCTATGCAACATCTTTTACATAATTTACGTTTAGAAAATGTATCACACTTTAATGCGAGCATACAGCACGTATATTTGTAATGTACGGTATGTCTATAAATATATATGCATCCTTGTGTTATATAGATTTGGCTAAACAACACGCTACTTTACCTGACATGCAAACACATTTTTAACTCATAAATAACAAATTTACCCGAATAACAAAAATATACAACCCTTATCCAAGCAGTGACACGTGTGGCTAAATAACACTGAAGAAAATAAAAAATAAATTAAATTAAATACAATAACACGGGGAACTCTGTTTTCTGTCTGTGGCTTTGAAAACGGGACTAAGGCGTTAAATTTAATTTAGTTTTTATACATATATAGTTTTCTGCTGTTGTGACATGCAATTAAAATCTTTTTCAATTCAATATACGATACATACAAGCATATATATATAACATATACATATTTTCTTTGCGATAAAGCAATAAAATAGCATTTTTGTCGCATTTTCAAGACATTTTGTTCCGAGTTCGGATTACACAGTGAGGTGACAGTGGATTATGATGTTACCTGCGGGCGTTTCTGATGGTCAGCGGGAGCGATCGAGCTGCTGACATCCTGAAACTCTGTAATGACCAACAGCATCTGTGTGAAAGAGAGTCTCGAAACACTCCCATCTCCAACCTACAGCTCTTCACCTCCATCACTACTCAGTGACTGAGGAAGTGTGATTCATAACCTCAAGTGTGTCGTTCTCTAGTCATAACACCCACACGTGTCACAACGTTTGTTTTCCTTAGTGCAGACAGAGTTTCGCCCCTTCGCTCAAGACGCCATCCACACAGCAGAACCAGAATTTCAGCCCTGAACAATGAGACTGAAGATGATGACGTGAGCTGAATCTGTCGAGCACACCTTTTGTCAGAGATCCGTCATGGGCCGGAACTATTGACCTGGGTTGTTGACACCGGGTAAGAAGCAGTGTACCAGACAACCATACTTAAGTAAAAGTATGGATACGTACTGTACAAGTTACTCCAATACGAGTAAAAAATTGAGTCAAAGTAGCAAAGTGTCGCATTTTTAAAGAACTCGAGTATTTTACTCATACCACATTTAGGCTAAAAGAAATGTGTCTAATACAGAAACGAAATTAAACACCTCCATGTTTCAAAAATGGTGAAACTAATTAATTAAAGAACAAAAAGTCAGTCTTCATCAAACTCAAATGAACTTAAGAAATGGATTTTATTGTATGGGACTTATTTCAATTTTTGTAAACATTCACGCCTCCAATTCACTTTTATGTGGTTTCTATTTCACAATTAGCTTCAAGTATCTTCACCAATCTTCACTATGATTTGTCGCACACAATCTAAATGTAACGAGAAACGGTAAGTGTCAATTCAAATGTAGTGGAGTGAAAAGTACTCAATCAGAAATGCAGTGGAGTAGAGAGTAAAAGTGGCTTATATGTTTGATACTCAGTACAAGTACAAAGTAGCCAAAACATACTTAAGTAAAGTAACAAAGTACATCTACTCAAGTACTTTGCACCTCTGGTAAAAAGTGGCAAAGCAGGAAACTGGCACTGAAAGCCATTGTTCAGCTTTAAAAGGCGGCAAACACAAACCCCACCTGACTCGGTCAACACAGCCCAGCCTGGAGTAGCCAAAAACGTGTTTGCAGTAGCCCAAAATGTGCATTCTTTTCTGGAGATCATTAACCTTTCCAGAAAAGAAGCTACAAGACGAAACACACAGACACACACACACACACACACACACACACACACACACACACACACACACACGTGACGTCTCTTACACTTCTGTATCTTACACATGAAACATCTTGTACCAGTCAAATGTAAAATGTGACATCACATTTACGCATTATAGCAAACCAATCGTGCAACTGAAAGCAAACCTTGCAGACAATCTACACGACTGATAACAACAAACAAATACAGTGACACTCTGACCTGCTGCAGAAGGAAAGATCAGGCCGTCCGCCATCAAATAAACACATAACAAACACCAATTTAACACTGTAGGCACCAATAACATTAAGAAATACTATACCGCGCTTGTCCTAACGTAAAGTCTGACCTTCGACATCACATTGTGCAAATATGACAAATATTTGCACATAGAAATCACCAATTTTTACATTCTTTTTGAGCATTAAAAAAAAAAAATCAATGAATCAATCTGAATTATCGCAAAAAATAAACTAATAAATTCCTAGCGTGCAATGAAAGAGTGCTGTATAAATGTCACAATAATTTCATTATTAATAATAAAAAATAAATGTCTGGCATTAAAAGAGTGTTGATAATGACTTTTATTTTGACATTTATCTTTTCAGCAATCACTTGATTAATAAAAAGAAAAAATGGCGGACGAAAAAATAGTAGCATATTATATTATTATATTTTATACCATATATGTAGAACAGGAAATGTCAAGTATTTAGGGTCCAAAAGCAAAACTGTGAATACATTTTTCTAGATTCAATAAAACTCAATATCTTAAAATACCATAATTTAAATGTAAGTGTACATTTCTGTACTGTAAAAACACACCTGATTTAACGCGTACTCCCAGGTGCACACTTTTACAACAATTTACATTGCAAAGATGGATTTTGCATCACCGCAAAGCTACATATGCTGCATTTGTGCTACTCTCACGATCATAAAAAAAGACTTTTACATAAAACATTCCGCATTCCATAAAACCTCTCTGTCTCGATCCCATTAACGACTCAAGGTGACGTCATCTAAATATACATAAACAACGAAATGACGAAGACGAAGTTAACATAAATAAGCAGCGTGAAGAGGCGATAATACTCACGGAAACGTGCGACAGGCTGTTGGTGTGTTCTGTGAGTGTTTATGTGACGTGCGTGAGTAATTTACGTTACTCCAGGTGAGTTTCGTCTGGTGACGCCTGACGTGTGGGCGGGGCGCGCGCACAGGTGCAGCACGGACAGGTACGTTTCACACCTACACGTTTCAAACGAAAGGTGATCGAGTCCGCGCTTGTCTGTCAGCCATTTGTTACAATGCGCTTTCGCGAACATGGTGTAATTCAATCCTAAAAAGTGTCCAAATCTGATGTAAGCAAGCAGTGTCCCGAACGCGACACCCGAGCTTTGCCCTACGGAAAAAAGTGGATAAATAACATTGCATAATTTGCTAGCAAGACTATAAAACGCATATTCAGCAGAAATAGTACCTGAAAACCATACTTGAGTAAAAGTACGCATACCACAAAAAATACTCCATCAAGTTACACCAAGACTTGCGTAGAAGTTGTGAAGAATCCCATTTTAAAAGAACTTGAGTATTTTACTCGTACTGAATTTAGGCTCAAAAAACACCAAGAATGTGAAAAAAGTTCAGGTTTTATTACCTAATTTGCTTTGGAGCAGTATCCTTTTTTTCAGAAGTTTATTTTTTCTTCATTTTTCAGCCGATCTCTCAGAGTAGTGCAGCTGTGTAAAATGCTAGTTTAGAACCAGCAAGATTAATCACACATTAACCAGATCATTGTTAATCAAGTCATTCATTATCTTAGATGTCTTGTATATTTACCAATGGCTCACACATTGGTCAAAGATGGCTATGATTCTTTGTTTTTTTCCCCATCATCTGAAAATGAAGTAATAAACACAACTGTCGTTTTCAATTCTGCAACAAATGCATAATTTAAAAAGTACTATAAAGATGTTTCTCACAGATTTGCTGTTAAACATTCACAGATCACATGGTTCGCCATATTGACAATCTCACTCACTTGACACATGATAAAATTCTAAACACAATTATATTGAAAAATTGCATGTATTTGTCCAGCAGGGGGTGCTATGTCTACATATGATTAAGAAACCAACCACCAGTCTGTTGTTCACACAAATAGCAAGATTCCCATAATAACTAGATAACAACACGTTTTACTGGAGGTTTTTAATTGAAATCGTATCCAACGGTTCGTAGGTGATGCTTGTGGGAATGTTCAGCAGTGCGACTGTGTGACGGCTGGAAACAGTAATGTACGTACAGTAGAAAACCGGACATGTGTGTGTCGGGTTGACCTGATACAGGCTACAAGCAAGTTGAAAAGAATGTTTATTTAAAAGACTATATGTAAATGTACAGGCGTTGAACTCAGCCGGATGTTGGAGTACAGCTCAGGTCGTTTTTTAAACCATTGGAGAAATATTGCGGAATAACGGAGAAGAGTGTTATTGCGGCATGGAGGAACATCGGAAAAGTGTGAGGTCAAGGCACGCCAGAGGGTCACTCCCAATCCAACCAGACAGACATGAACACAGAAATACATTCCGGCTAAAGTAGATGCGGAAGACTTCAGCATCTCCACGTATGACACGGCGAAACCCAGACTGCGAAATGAATGAGTGGTAAACAGAGTTCAGTCAAAGTCTGGGTCAGTCCCGTGTCACACACACACACACACACACACACAGGTAGATTTGGAGGCTGCTGAGCAGGTCATTTCTGGTTCTTCAGCTGATTGGAGAGCCAGTCCAGGCCCTCGTAAAGGCCGTCTCCACTGGTGGCGCACGTGGCCTGGATGTACCAGTTGCGATGGCGGAGGGCGTGCAGGCCCAGCTTGTCTGTGATTTCTGCAGCATTCATCGCATTCGGCAGGTCCTGTAAAGAAGCACAAGAGAGGTTTTCAACGCCTTTTTCATTAACTATATACAGTATATGGTGCAAGACAATCGGGATATAAATTGACATCAATTAACACTGGATTATCTCCACAGTAAAAAAAAAACACTTGAGTAAATGTAATGGAGTCATTTTCACAGTAGGGTATCAGTACAAGTTAAGTCACCAATTTCAAGAAGACTTGAGTAAAAGTCGTAAAGTATGCCATTTGAAAGTACGAAGTAGTCAAAATTACTTGAGTAACAAAGTCCATTTACACCCATGGTCCGCAACCCCCAGTCCGTGGATGAAATGGTACCAGGCAGTCAAAGTATGGAATTAGATTAGTGCCAAATATATCAAATGTAAAAAAATTCATTGGTAAAAAACTGATTCACGTTTTAATTTTTTTTTTTATTATTTTCGTTCGCAATTCACATTTTCGTGAGGCAGCATTTTCGTTTCTTGACGCCCCTCACGCGCTCTTATAGCAGCCCACTTACTCACACACTATTGTAGGAATGGCAAAACTAGGCGTGTCATCTGTCAGTCACGACGTATGAAGAATCTTATTTGAATTTTCATTTTTGCAATATTAAGTGCAATGAAATCAGACGCTTTAGCGGTTATTTTCTCTAAATGTTAAGTTTAATAAAACATCACGTTTTAGTGGTTATCTTCTCTAAATGAACTATTCTATAATTGAATATTGTATTGTTATACTACCGCATCGAGTAGGTTTCGTTCAGGGAGTAAAACTTTCTTTTTATCCATCCATCCATCCATCCATCCAGAAGTCTAATCATCAGTGAAATTTCTCGACTATGGGACAAATTAAGGGTCCATCTACCCATCTATCCATCGCTGTCTGCCGGCTTCACAAAATCAACCTTTACAATATTTTATACGTAGAATATTGAATGAATGAAATTGAATTGAAAATTAAATTGAAAGACATGAATTACAAAATTATCCAGGTTAGATCCATACTTCTCATTGAATTTCGTTTCAATGAAGACATTTGAAGTTCAAACTCATTTTTTTCCAAAGATGGCCATCTTTCAAAGACGCTCACCTGTTTGTTGGCAAAGACGAGAAGAACGGCGTCACGCAACTCGTCCTCCGCTAGCATTCTCGTCAGCTCCTCCCTCGCTTCATTCACTCGCTCCCGGTCATTGCTGTCCACTACAAATATCAAACCTGCCGAGAAAACAATCGTTTGATGCATTGATGCAGTGTTGTACCATGTTCTTTATCTTGCTGCGTGTCGTCATACCTTGAGTGTTCTGAAAATAATGTCTCCAAAGCGGCCTGATTTTGTCTTGACCACCAACATCCCAAACCGTGAAGCTGATGTTCTTATATTCTACCGTCTCTACGTTAAAGCCTGCGACGAGTAAAACAGACAACGTTACCACTGAGCCGAATGAGAAGCTGTGGAGCAAACACAACAACAACACTAACCAATGGTTGGAATGGTGGTGACAATTTCTCCCAGTTTGAGTTTGTAAAGGATGGTGGTTTTCCCGGCGGCATCGAGACCAACCATGAGAATTCTCATCTCCTTCTTCCCAAACAAACCTTTAAAAAGGTTTGCAAAAATGTTCCCCATCTTCAAATCTGTGAATTAATCAATAAAGGCTGGTTAATGGCTGGTGTAGACATACCAATTTGGTGTAGATGCCAAATTAATTAAATTAATAACTATTTTATAATAACTATTGTTTTTGTTTTTATTATTTAACAGAGAAGAAATCAAATAACTTAAAATGTCGTTACTCTTTTATTTTAGATACAAGATAAATAAGATCTCAATTTCTGTCACAAATTAGAAATGTACATTGTTACAGCAGCAAATAATAGTATACATAATTTTACACAATGATAAACTATTATTATACATAATAATAGTATACATAAACACACTTATATGTGTGTGTGTGTGTGTGTGTGTGTACAGTTTATTTTTTAAGTATTTAATAAACTCTGAAACTCTAAGTTTAATAAATATAGTAAGTCATAGTTAAATGATGTGACTCATAGATTCATAGATAAATGATTGACTGTGTGTGTTGAGCTAACAAATTAAAACACTGGAGAAGTTTGTGATTTTAATCAGAGTAAACAAACGACAGTGAAAGGTATGCGGAACAAACAGCAACGGGAGTGTATTATGAAAAAAAGCATCGTTTTAAAACAGCACACGTACACACATAATATGTAAAACAAACGCCTTCACACTATTTAAACTAAAACACACACAAAAAGAGAATGCGGTGCGCAGATTTAAATTGAAGTAAGTAACCCGATTCTCGGAACCTGCCACTTACAGCAGATTAGCCAGTTAGCTACATGAAAAAGCGGCCAGCGGACACTTCGTGTGCTCGTTAAAGAAATAACCGACACGTTGATAAAATATACAGTTAAAATGAATATTAATTTGAAAATACGTTACTTTTGTTCGCCTCTTCGCCGGGACTTCTTAAGCGTTGTCTCTGCCGGTTTGGCGCACCGCTGTCACCGCAAAATGGCGTATGTCGCGACTGAACACACCGGCTTGAGAAGACCCGCCTCTCGGACGCGATAAGCCAATCAGACAAGAACAGAGATCCTCGATTTAGCCAATCAGACGGGCCAAAGAATTAGGCCTATCGGAATGAGGAAGTAGTTCTTTCCCGTTCATAAACATGATTGTAGTATGTATTATTATGATCAGAGCATCTATACATTAACGATTAAATGACATAAAATATGATGCATATTAAAGCAATATAAGTGTTTTTGAAATGCTGATCATTTACGCTTTAGCATTATCTTTGAGTACAAAAATGATAATAAAAAACAAGGCAGGTATTGTTTTCAAGATTGCATCTCAATAACAAATTAAGAGTGCTTTGTGAAAAAGGAATGCAATGTAAATTGAACAGTCTTTTGTTTGTCGTGTGTGTTACTATAGAGCCACTGTTGAACAGGAGTCCACATAAAGTTCATTATATTCCTGAACTTCTAGTTTTCCATCTCTGACCCTCCAGTCCCAGGGGTTGCTGTCCGGAGCCGGGACACACTGCAGCCACAAGCCGGACTCACACACTTCCGTGTCTGGAGAGACCAGTCGGCCGTCCAGCGTGGCGAGACTGAAAGCTTTCATAGAAATCTATTGAGAAAACAGAAAAAAATATTGACATATTAGTGTAAATGTATACAATATAAATGATCTACATTGTATACATTAATTTGATGCTTTTTAATTGGGTGCTTGTCAAGGCCCAAATTTGAATTTGATCTAGAGTATAAACAGTAAAAAAAAAAAAAACACAAACAATTTATCACAGACAGTTATTTTTTTTAATGATAAAATTCATCTTTCAAATTCATATTCACATTTTCAAATCCTTTGAATTTTCTGTTAATATTTAAATATTATATATATAGGTGTGTGTATGTGTGTGTGTATACAGTTCAGCAAAACTCTGCAAAAAAATGACAAAACAACCTTTTTAGACATTTACTGTAACTATGATTTTATAATATATATGTTTTTTTCTCCGTTTTAAAACACTTTTGAAACATTTTTACAAATGACTATTTGGTAGTGATAATAAATTTACACTGCGTGTATGCATGTATGTATGTATGTATGTATGTATGATTCATCATCATTAACTGAAATACAATTAAGCAATCTTTAATCTTAATCTAAATGATGGATGGAGTGATGGTGGATACATTATATATTTTATATACTCCATTAAACATGACCAACATTATATACATTACAGACATTATGCCTCACTTGTTCACTGATTCCTACGGCAACGTGTCCAATTTTCACCAGTGGCCTCTCTCTAATTTTAAAACTCTCGCCACTTACATCTTCCAGCCATATGTCCACCCCCAGACCTGTGAATGTGAACATAAACATGTATAGTTATTGTGATCTCATACTTGCAATAAATGGATAATAAACTAAAACTCACCCTCAAAGAAGCAAGAAGGAGGTTGGTTTGTGGAAACCGACCAATCAACATTGAGACTCTGTTTGTCTCCAGAGACGCAGGAGGAAAAGACGCCCGAGCTGAAGTCATCAGAGTCCTGGAGGCAGTCACACAGTGTTAGTGTCTCACAGCGCTGGTGAATCACGCCATTCTACACGTTTACCTTATCAGTGAAGTCTGAATCTCTGCAACTGGTGGAGGTGAGAGCCTGTGGTCCAGTCAGATCATCCAGACTGGTGCTTTTGGGCTCTGAGAATATTATTATTCAGTTCAGTGCATAACAACTTTCTTTATTTCTTTCTTTTTTCCTTTCTTGTATGTCCGCCTGCCTGCCTGTATGTCTGTTCATCTATCCTTTTACCCACCTATCCATCCATCCATCCATCTATCTAAATATGTCTGTCTGTCTGTCTGTCTGTCTGTCTGTCTGTCTATCTATCTATCTATCTATCTGCCAGTCTGTCTATCTATCTATCTACCTATCTATCTGCCAGTCTATCTATCTATCTATCTATCTATCTATCTATCTATCTATCTATCTATCTATCTATCTATCTATCTATCTATCTATCTATCTATCTATCTATCTATCTATCTATCTATCTATCTATCTATCTATCTATCTGCCAGTCTGTCTGTCTGTCTGTCTGTCTGTCTATCTATCTATCTATCTATCTATCTATCTATCTATCTATCTATCTATCTATCTATCTATCTATCTATCTATCTATCTATCTATCTATCTATCTATCTATCTATCTATCTATCTATCTATCTATCTATCTATCTATCTATCTATCTATCTGCCAGTCTGTCTGCTTTTCTGCTAATCCATCTATCAAACGTCATCCATCTATTCGTCGGTCCGTCCGATCTGTCTATCTGTATTTCCTTTTTCTATCCATCCATCCATCCATCCATCCATCCATCCATCCATGTTAAATCCCAGCAAATCATGAAATATAATCTTGCATTTTAACCAAGAGACACACACATAATAAATACAATTTCAGGAAGCACAAAGACACACACACACACACACACACACACACACACGCACCTTTCTGCTGGTTCGACTCATCCTCAGATTCGGAGTAACTGTCTTCCCTCCCCACTTCTCTTCCCAGATAAAGTGTCTGTAGATGCAGGAATGGCTCCCATTCCCCGCGTGTCCATTCACTGCTCAGCTCTCTCAGACTCCCTAAATCACTCTGCACCTCTTCATCACTCACAATGCTTCTGGCCTCATCTTCATCACCATCATCAGAATCCTCTGAAAGATGTCTGTCATCATCCTCAGGATCACCAAACAGACCTCTCCTTTCTCCAGCAAGATCTGCTGATGCACCACAGATGCTTCCATCTTGTTCTCTTCTTTCTTCTGTGTTGACCTGATGGAGTGTCATGCCATCCAGTCCGTGATCAGAGTTTTCCTTCTCCATCCATCTCATCCTATCACTTTCCATCCTATCATGGTCCTCATCACATTGGATCACCTCTGAAGACTCCCCAGCAGAAGAGTCCCAGTCATCCTCGTTTTTTGCAATCTCTCTCCATTGGCTCACCCACTGCAGAATGGGTGAGGATGAGGCATCTTCTGGCTCCGGGATCTTCAGCAGATGGGGTTGGATAGAAATCTCGGACAAACTCAAATGTGGACAGTCTTCAAATGTCAGAGTTGGATGTTGATCGTATGACGCACGGGACAATCCACACACTAAATGTAAACAAAAACAAAAATACACAATAAAGATGTACATATGGCTATAAGCAACCCACGGATATAAGGACCCCCTTGTTTTTCAAGCACAAAACATAAATTCTATAAATAATAATTAAAAAAAAAAAACACAAGCTAAAATTTCTGGCTAACTAAAAAGTAAAAATACTTTTTTTTCTTCTTTTATCAAACCTATCCTGTGACTTATAAACGATGTTGTTTTACTTGAATAATAGATTAAAAACTATTCCAGTGATCGGAACTCCAGCTCCCATGAGCCTTTGCACTTCAAATTAATTCAAAATAATAATAACAATAATATTATATTTCTAATAATAAAAATATCAATAATAAAATAATAATAATAATAATAATAATAATAATAATAATAATAATAATAATAATAATTTATTTGGACGTCAGCCCTGTTTTTGAGCTGCTATACTTAGAAAAAATGGGTACTTATATTCACCTAAATGTGTTAGATTAATATAACTTTTAATAGAACTATTTTCACAGATGTTCCAGACCTGCTCTGAAGGCTCTGATGCTTTTCTCCAGCAACTCAGATGCTGAGTGTCTTTCTTTGGGTTCCTTCACCAGACCCCCTCTGATGACATCACAGGTCAGGGGGTCACAGTCAGGTGAAATCTCCCATAAAGGAGGAGGTTCGCTGACAATCTAGGAAAATCACAATTTTGAAAAAAGCTTGAAAAAATGTTTTCTCCTACCGATTGAAAAATGTCCCTGTCATAACATAAAAAACACTATATAATATAAAATCAAACCAAAATAGCTTAAATGTATTATAATATAACGAATTTAATGGAATGTAGGCTTTAGACTATTCAGAGGTACCCAGAAGGGAGTTGCAAGATCTTACAGACTTTAAATGATTTCAAAACGAATGGAAAAAATTACAGATTATATTCAAATATTGTGAATAAACAAATCAAATAACAGAAAATTTGCTTGTGCAAATATAATATGAGAAATATAATTAAATATCATATAACTAACCATACTGTTCATTTCTATTGTGCAACAATTTGACCTACAAATGTTTATTCATTCAATAATAATAACAATAATAATAATAATAATAATAATATGAACATAAATATACATTTTTGAATGTACTAATATGTGAATATGTAGATCTGAATATAAACATGAATATGAACAGGAATATGCATATGAATTCGAATAGAAATAAAAAAACTGTAAACAGATTTTAAAGACAGTTTTAGAACTGTCTTATCACTTTTGGGTTTTTATAACTAATTCTAAAGATACTACCTGTCTGAATGTAGTATGCCCAAAGTAAAAATAATAATAGTAATAAAGACTGTAAACAGGTGAACATTTTTTTAAGTGGTTTCACTCCTGAGTGCAAATGTATGATACAAACATTACGCTCGACAGCAAACAAAGCGTCACCTTAAGATAGAGTGGATGAGGATAATATCGGGTCCAGGGCTGGTGTCCGTTGAGCATGTGCAGTAACATGCAGCAGCTGCTCCACACATCAGCTTTAGCCGAGCACGCATCACCCCTCGCCACCTCCGGGGGCATGTGCGTCTCAGTGCCACGCAAAACACTCCCTGCACAAAGAGCCATAAAAAAAAGAGTTCTAGCGTGTCTAATAGAATAACACTGGCTATAAGCTCCGTCGATTCATATTCTGAACCACTTTTCAGTTTCTGGGTCACGGGGTCATTAACAATCTCACGACAGTCACTGTGCCACCCTGTCTGAAAAACTGAACTGTATCAAATATATTGTACCAACTGTATAAAAAACAAGAAGAAAGAAAGCAGCTGAAAAAGACAAGCTCTCCGCGACCCTGTAAAGGACTAAGCAGTAGAAGATGAATGAATGAATGATTTTATGAATATTCAATCATAAATTGTTGCGAAATACATATAAAATATATATATAATTAAAGTTCTAACTGGAGCAATCTTAAAAAAAGTAAAAAAAAAAAAAAAATTTAACTAATAACTAATTAACACATTTAATTTGAATATTATCAGTACGAATTATGAAACAACATAAACAAACATTTGTGTGTAAACAAGGTTGATTTCATTCTGATTTAGGAAAAAATATGTCTCATGGATACAATCTTACAAAATTCCTTCAAAAAAGTATGTAAAAAGAACAAAAGTGCACTAGTTTACGTTCATGTGATTCAGCTCGTAAATAGCATCGGTACCTTCAGCATCCTGCAGATGGCGACATCACGTCATTCACTCAAGAAATTAACCGCGATAGAAAAAAATGCAGACTTGTCACGCACAATCACAATGTAACGAATATTTGATTAAGTGTCCATTCAAAAGTATAGAGTACAGATACTCAATCACAAATGTAGTCGTAATAATGAGTAAAAGTTGCTTATATTTTTTTAAATTTAGTACAAGTAAAAAGTAACCAAAATACTCAAGTAAAGTAACAAAGTCCAAGTACTTTACAGATGTTTACCTCTGAAGGTCTTGGTGCTGAATCCTCTTTGGTCAAGTGTCTCAGACAGTCCAAAATCACAGAGGAAACACTGCCTGCCGTCTTTGGTCAGCAGCACATTATCAACTACGATTAAAGACACACAATTAAAGAAAAGGACCTACACTCATCAGTTACCCAGGATTCACCTTTCACATCGAGGTGCGCGACGTGTCTGCTGTGCAGGTGCTGGAGAGCCTGCAGGACCTGAGAGAGATAGTACAGGGCCACGCCTTCAGACAGACGACCTTTGACACTCAGCAGCTGAGCCAATGAGCCTGCAAACACACGGCCCATTAACACGGTTGGGATTAACAAAAGTTACTAAAGTAATGTCTTACAATACTACAGTATAATAGCTTTTGCCGTAACCCAGTTGTGTAACGCATTCAAATATTCAAATATTCACGTAAATATATGCGCTCATTTCTTTAAACTCTCAAGGCAATAAATCATTGTGAGGTATGTCATTCAAAATGAATAAAAAGGCACCGTTGTGTCTAATATGAATATACCTTATTCATTATACATTGCCATAAAATTGCTTTCCGTATTATAAACTACGTATATTGTTATTGGTAGCTTAGATTGGCCACAATAATTAGGCTACATAACATAAACTAAAATACAAGTTAAAGGTACATTTTGTTATTTTAGAATGTTAATTTCTACGTCTGTAGTTATTTTGGTGAAAGTAACTTAAAAGTAGTAATGTAACTTATTACATCTTCACTTTACCTGGATCACTTGAGTCACATTATTTTATTTTGCTCATTTTATTGTGTTGTGATCCTTTTCTTGGATCCTTGGATTTTTTCTGTATCTGTTTATTTTGAATTGTATTGTATTTTCATTTCTTTTCTTTTTATTGTATCCCTTACTCACATACCCCCCCCCCCTTGTTTAAATGCTGGACGATTGCAAAATACATTTCATTTATTGTTGTACTATGTATAATACGTATATGATGATTAAAATTTGAATTTGATTTTAATTTATTACAATTCTGAGACAGTAATATTGTAACAAATTACTTTTTACAGTAACAAGTAATGTGTAACGTATTGCAATTTTGAGGTAACTTGCACGACACTGTCCATTAATACAATACATTTCTTTATAATTTAAAATACTTAGTGGTGAAATTGAAAAATCCACCTCTCTTCAGGTCCATAAAGAGAACGACGTTGGGACCTTCTCTCACTGCCCCGTAGAGCTGAAGCACACGAGGTGAGTCCAAACGGCTCCATGCTTCCACTTCCTCACAGCGGAAACTACTAAGCGGAATCTTGCCAAAAGAGTATAAACAATTACCACTGTTCATTCATTTTAGAAGCAATTTAGCAGTTGTGTTCACCTTTTTGGCAGCACACGTGAACCCGGTTTGCTTGTCGCGGATGCTGAAGACGTCTCCGTACGAACCATTCTGGATGTGGTGGAGCAAGGAATATTCACGGCCTTCTTGGTATTTAGACTTTCTCGTTTGGAGAAACTGAAAGGGAGAAGGAAAGTGAGGAAAGTGGCCAGGTCGAGTCGAAACCCTAGTGTAAAAAGTACTCCATTACAAGTACATTTGGTATTTTACTCGAGTAAAGAGCTTTTTTGCACATTTTAGGTTGAGAAAGACTGACTTTTTGGATATATTCTGTTCTGCCACATTGAAACAATCATTTCTATATTGCGAATTAAAACGTCACAAATAAAATGTTTCTGGTTCTTGAGCCTAAATTCAGGAGCAAAATACTTAAGTTCTTTTAAAATTGAACTTGAGTATTTTATGGAGTAAACAATGGAGTAATTTTACAGTAAGGTCTTCGTACTTTTACTCAAGTATGGTTTTCAGGTACTCTTTATACCTCTGAATTGAATTTAAATACCTACTTGTTTTGGATGGAACAGAAAGCCTTCGTTGACGTCAGCTTTGTCTTTCTCCAGCAGAGCTTTCTTTATCATCTCACAAAAAGATGCCGGAAAGTTCTGGCACTCGCTTTGCATGACGACCCGTCCTGGTTCACACAATCTGGTTCTCAGCACCGAACAAGCGTCTGCTGCTTTTAGTCCATCACCTTCAATACGTCCCAGTGTTCCAGCCTCGGAAAAGTCCAATCTTTCTACAAAATCAGGAACAAACAACTCGTTGTCTTGGTGATTTTTACTGAATGAATCACAGTAGGAGGATTCCGAGTCTCGGTCAGGTGTGTAACGAGAACGTTCCGAGCTGGAGATCAGTCCCGATGCTCTTGACCTCCACTCTTCCTCTTGAAGACCATGAAGCCGATCTGCTTCCATATAATCAGAGTCTGTGTGGAAAAAAATATTTTAAAAATTATTCAAATTCAGCCGTGTAAACCACTTGAGTAAATTGACTTTTTTAGCTACGTTGTGAAGGTACTGGATGCTATTTATGAGCTAAATCACGTGAATTAGCGCTTGCACTTTTTTGCACATTTGAGTTTGACTGAGACTGACTTTTTGTTATTTGTATCAATTTTTTCTGCCATTCTGAAACAGAGGTGTTAAATTACATTTCTATACTAGGAAATAAAACCTCATAACTACCATAATTACACAAATATAAGCACCCCCCAAATATTTCAGTCACAAAATAAAAATAAAAAATATATAATTTTTCTATGTTAACCCCTGTCCAGCGACCAAGCGTTTTGATTTCGTTCTGTTCCTCGGATTTTTTTTTTTTTACTCCTTGCTCGTGTTCTTTATTTTCGACTGTTTCGACTCTTTCTGCAATGACACGTTGGACTCTGGGACACCTTGGGACACCCCCAAGATTTAGAGTATCAAAATTCAAAAACAAGGTGTGCTTATATTCGTGTACGTAAATACGGTATAGAGTTTCTTATTGTTCACATTCCAAGGTGTTTTTTTTGGCCTAATATCAGTATGAGTAAAATACTCAAGTTCTTTTAAAATTGGAAACTTTATGACTGTTACTCAAGTCTTCTAGGAATTGGTAACAAGAGTAAGATATTCGTACTTTTACTCAAGTGTGGTTTTCAGCTACTCTGTTCAAATAGCAACTTAAATTTTCAGATCTTGCTGAAGTTCTTTTCACGCACCACTGCATTTACCACACGGGACGTACAAATCCACAGCGTCCAGATGGAGTCCTGCAGCATCACAGACTGATGAAAAGTCTCGACTGGGTTTGTGGCAAAACGAATGATAATCGCCCGGGAAAGTGCTACAAGACGAGTCACAACCCTTGATACTTTCAGCATAAATATACAAAGAGTCCAGGCCTGGATCCACGTCAGAACTCAAACTGTGAGAGTCCAAGGCAGAGGGGAAGTCCACTTCCAATCCACGAAGGCACAGACGTGAGATGCTGGATGAAGGTTGAGCACTTTGGGTCCAGGGTCGAGAGCATCGTGAGGAACTCGGGGTCTTGGCCGGTGAAGATGCTGACAGGATTCTACTGCGTTTTCCTCCTCGCCGTTCGTCCTTCATCCCTCTTGCTTTCTTTGAAACTGGGGTTCTGTGTTTTTTATAGCATTTCTTGTGCTTCTTCTCACTCCTGCTTGGAAGTGATGACGCATCGGACCTGTTAGTGGGCATTTTAGCTGTTTTAAATCAGTTTTCTATTAATATGTTCATGACTTAATATTTACCTGCTGCTGGAACAAGATTCATCTGGTATAAGGGCTCCTAAAAAAAACAAAGCCAGTAATAAAAGGAAGTCCACCCACATACAGTGTATATATATATGATATGATAAAAGTGAAATATATATAAAAATGATAAAAGCATCTGCTAAATGACTGTAAATAAAGTAAATAAAGATGAAGTCCACCCTCATATACACACAGTTATATAGATTATATAGAATCTATAGTAAAAAAGAAGCCAACATAGAGATGAAGTCCACCCACATAAAACCCCATTTTGAATTTGTCATATTTCCGCAACCTGAAAAACAACTCCGGAAAGGTATTTTCAGGAAGATTTTTTTAAATTAAACAATATTAATAATATGTATTACTTCAA
>MU204191.1:11459596-11473921 GCA_017309775.1 Paedocypris sp. Pulau Singkep
GCGAATGGTTGGCCACCAATCCAGAGTGTGTATCCTGCCTCCGGCCCTAAGACGCTGAGATAGGCGCCAGCTCCCCGCGACCCTGTAAAGGATGAAGCGGTAGAAGATGACTGACTGACTGACTGTATTACTTCAAAGTCAGGATCTTTAAATCAGTTAAATTAAAATGTCAGTGATATAAAAGTGAAATAAAGACCAGAAATTAGTACAAAAAGGTACAATACGCATTGATTTGGCAAGTTTTACGCAGATGGAAGTCTAAAATAATGTTATCCGTACCCGGGTAGATGAATACAAATTCCATATTATCAACACAATCATAAATCATTTATCTGTAAATTCAACTGGAAGCTTCTATCCTCACAAACAAGTCCTTGCAAACGTGGCATTGAAGCCGACGTTGACATTTTCACTCGAACCCATTGACCTTTAAACCGGCCTCTCACCTTTGGGTCTGGTCACCACATTGGTAGTATCCATGACCAGAACTTGAAGATCATGCCAACCTCTGGATCTCCCTTGGATCAGCTCTTCATCCAGTGGTGGCTTCTCCTCCAGCTTGATGTGGGTACGGACCACTCCTCTGTCCTTCCTCCTGAAGACCAAACGAAAGAAACTCTATATGAGACAAAAGTCCTTTACTAACACTTAATTTTGGCTACTTTGTATTTGTACCGAGTAACAAAAATCTAAGCACCTTTTACTTTCTACTTGGCTACATTTATGATTGAGTATCTGTACTTTTTACTCCACTACATTTGAATGCTACATTTTAAAATCTCCGTTACTCGTTACATTGTGATTGTGCTCAACAAGTCGCCATTTTTTTTACCGTGCTTAATTTCTTGGGCGGATGAGGTGATATCGCCATCTGCAGGATGCTGAAGGTACTGGATGATATTTATCAGCTAAATCGCGTGAACGTAAATTATCGGTTGCACTTTTTTGCACACTTGAGTTTGACTAATACTGACTTTTTGTCCTTTTAAATAGATTTTATTCTGCAATTTTGTAACGTTGTGGTGTTAAATATCATTTCTATATGAGGGAAATAGAACCTTATAAATTGTTTCTTGCCTTTCACATTTCTTGGTGTCTTTTGAGCATAAATTCAGCACGAGTAAAATACTAAAGTTCTTTTAATAGAACGAAAAGAATTAAATTGTTATTGCTACTCTGTTTGGTCCCAACAGAAATTTCTGATAACATAAAATATACACTGAATGACCAATGTAAATAACTACAATATATTAAAATATGGTCCAATATATAGAAGGCAAGAAACAGTTTAAATACTGTATAACACAGGATACAAGAAACAAGAAAATGTACTGACAAATTGACAAAAACAGTGCAAAAGGCAAATAAAATATAACAGGGTGCCAGTGGTGTAAAGTTAAAGATAAAGTTAAAGTTAAGTAGAGCATGTTTAAAATTGGAAACTGACTTTTACTCAAGTCTTCCTGGAATTGGTGACTACAGTGGAGTAATTTTTACAGTAAAGTATCTGTACTTTTACTCAAGTATAGTTATCCGCTACTCTTCACACAAACAGTTGTGATGCTGAGCTGGTCAGCCGAGAGCAGCTGGCCCGGTTTATTAATAGCACTAATATTTGGCACGTTTGAAGCTCCGTGGATATTCAATTTCACTCGGTTTCTCTTATAACACTTGAATTCTCTCATAGTCCGACATTCCTCGCTTTTCAATGTTCTCGGTTGGTTATATTTCTCGGATCCTCGTGGTTTCCAAAGGAGTTAAGACGTCATGTAAAAATAGCTTTAAAAAAATCCTCGTTCATACTTACACACACTCTATAACAATGTAACTACTACATTTCGATAATCTGTCTGTTTCAATGTATTTAATATGCCAAATTTCAACAACGTGGCAAATCACATACCAGGATCAAAAATGTCCTACTGGATATGTTGGTCCAGAGTTGCATAACAGCACAAAGAAACACTCCCGAAGTCCTCTCAGCGTTGGTGTTGTCGTGGTCCACACATGATGGAGGTGTCTGGAGTGTTTTATGAAGCGTCCGGCAGCGTTTAAGCCGGTGTGAGCGACACTAGTGATGAAACTTGATTCCGCCAGGCAACAGTCTGTTGGAAAATCTGTGTCGGCCACTCTGATTGGCTCTCACACAACTATACAAAACAAACTACCACCTATAGGCCGACGACACATCACTGTAGAAGACAATTTTTTAATTTTTTTTCTAAACTGACAAATGAACAAGAGGTGCTCAAACCATAACCTTTATTGCCATTGAGGTATATGGACCCTTTTCCATTAGAGTAAATATTAAGGTTTACGGAATAATTCAAATCAATAGGTGCAAGCAGCATTGACAGGGTTGGAGCCTTTTATTTATTTATTTTTGACAATTTTTTTCCCCAGAAAATTGTTCCACTTTGTTTATTGAGTGTTCTTGCTTGACAACTTTTATTTATTTTTTTTATCAAATTTTTTTTTTTTTACATGTGTGCGTTTATATTGATTCTCTATAATTCAATACGTATATTCTTTACTGCTGTTTTAAGATTTTCTTGCAGTAGGACTAATGAACTGAAATTTACTGAAATGCTTTTTTAGAAGAATTTTCTGTACCGGAAAAACAGAAATATATATATTTTTAAATATTTATACTCATAAACATGTTTTAGGAGTATAGATCTACAATATAACATGCGTGCAATATAACTTTTATGACACCTGCCTCAAAATAATTCGATTGGCTTATGAAATAAATCTAACAACTTGGACCAGTTCATCAAACAACACAATTTCCAGGACACATAATTATGCCTATTAATGTCACTTAAAAATAGTACTTTTTTTCCCCACGCTTTAATTTCAAGTTTTAAAAGTATATTAATGACACAGTTACATCTAAACCTGGTTATGTTTTAAAAACAAAAAAAATGGAAAATGTTTTAAAACCAGGATCTGGTCCATTTTGGTTCAATAAAACATTTATGCTAAATAGTGGATACAATTATGGAGAAAATTGGATAAAAGCGTCTATTAAATGCAGGTTAGTTGAAAGTTACAGAGGTAAACAAGCTTTTTCATTGATTTCATATACATGTTTATCTCAAATTTTTTTTTTCAATTCAAAATTCATTTTAAAACACAGTTGGTCACATTAAACTGAAAGTCTTTAACGACACTGGAAACACATTTAATTTCAACTTCAAGTTTTAATTTCAGCATTTGCATATTCAACCAAAAACAAACCACTTCAACTAATAACACAACTAAACTAAAATCTGAATTAAACCTAAGAACAGTGCAGTTCTACACATTCCAGTCCGCCTTGAATTTAATCTTTCGTCGTGTTTAAAAAAAACAATCCTTAATATGAATATCATGTATGACACTTATGACATTTATATTTTGGTAACACATTATTCTGGCTTCAATATGACAGATGTTTCGCTCTTTAAAATGCATTTCAGAAGTTTCTGAACAGTTTTTAAATGAGTAATTATAAATCTTTTGGTCTTTAGTCCGTTACTCATATACATAATGAAAACATACATTTCGAATTTAAGCTTAATAACAAAATCACCTTGGAAAAAAAGCCATTGAATTGTATTGTGGTAAGAAACGTAAAGGCAAAAGATAAAAAAACATCTGTATCTAAGTTGGAAATGAGGTTTTATACAAAATAACGTCTAAGTCCGTGTAAACGTGTGATTTGTGTCTTCGCTCAAAGAGCATCGTTCCACCACGTCGGTCTGGCCTCTTTAATGCAGCGTTTGGCCTGCGGGTCACATGTGTGGCCTAGGGGGCAGCAGTGAGTCATGTCCTCACAGCAGACCGCCTGCAGGAAAAACACTCAAGATTTTAGCATCTAACCAGAAGTGCACGTTTATCTTAACAGTCACAATAAATGATGAGTATAATGAGTATAATGTGCTAAGCGTGAGAAACAAACAACATGTGCAGAATAAATAACCATATAAACAGAAGCTCAGAAATATGAACAGATTAAGTTGCAAAATGCACAAATTACAAATATAGTGAAGTACTAAAGCGGCAGTGCAGTTACAAGTAATTTATTAAGATGAGTAAAATTAATAAAATGTTTAATTAAATAATAATAATAATAATAATAATAATAATAATAATAATTTAATTTGATGTACAGTATTGTTTGTTTCTATTATTGTTTCTGTTTTTTTTATATTACCATTTTTTATATTACATTACTATCCTGCAGAATTTCCTACCGTTTATCTGTGGCTGTTCCAGCATATGA
The DNA here is from genome assembly GCA_017309775.1 of Paedocypris sp. Pulau Singkep. Taxonomy (NCBI): domain Eukaryota; kingdom Metazoa; phylum Chordata; class Actinopteri; order Cypriniformes; genus Paedocypris; species Paedocypris sp. Pulau Singkep. The sequence continues at coordinate 11,463,867 of MU204191.1, forward strand.
ATTTCCCCACTGTGGGATCAATAAAGTTCATTCATACATTAATTCACAAATTAATATTATTTTGATTATTACACACAACACATTGTATGTCATAAATGATCAAATTGCAATAAATACTTTTGAAAGTACGATAAAATTAAAAATAAATCTTTAGTTATTGTTTGCTAGTTAGTTATTGCTTTTGGTATTGTTACTTTTCAGATCAGATTTTTCTAAATGTAGCAAAAATATCAAGCAAACATTCTTAGTTAAGATAAAAAAAAATTAAGAGTACCATAATAATGTATACAGTATTCACAGTGTTATGTAAAAAATATATATTGAACAACTGCCTGTTCTTGGAAAAACATGTTGATGGAATTTACTGTAATGAATAACTGTAATTTCTGTAAACAGTAATGGTTCTGTTTAGAACAGCAGAAAGTGAATGAAATAATAAAATCACTGTCTTGTGTAAAAAAAAAGATAATCTTGTCTGTCTGTCTTGGAAAAACATGTTAATGGAAATTACTGTAATAATATACTGTAATTTCAGAAAACGGTAATAGGTCTGTTTAGAACAGCAGAAAGTAAATGAAATAATCAAATCACCGTGTTACGTAAAAAATAATAATCTTGTCTGTCTGCTCCGGGAAAAACAAGTTATTAAAAATTACTGTAATGAATTACTGTAATTTCAGAAAACGATAATAGTTCTGTTTAGAACAGCATAATGAAATAATCAAATGCAAAAGAAATCGATTATGATGTTTGGCGTGTGAAGAAAGGCATTTAGTCTACAGGTACGACACCTTGTGATACGGACAACAGGCCCATGAGGAGAGCGAGCGTCTGCAGCAGGTCTGATCACCGGAGCACCGTGTGGACTGGTCACACACCACTGGATCTTCTTCTGGCGGGGGCTTGTGTGAGTGGCTGAGGGGCTTCAGAGGCGTGCTGGTGGGCTTGATGCAGGTGGCGGACTGGAGGTTGCAGGTGTATCCTTGAGGACAGCAGTGTTTAGCATCCTCACAGCACACGGCCTGTGGAGAGCAGCGCAGAATCAGTCCTGGATTCACGCAACGGTAAATTTAACTAACTTTTACTACATTTTAACAGTATCTTATACCGTGTCTAGTATCTATGCTAGTCGTATATATCATACCAAATTTACACGAATGTAAGAACTAGTAAGAACCCCCTTTTTTCTCATTTTTAACCTCATCCACGCAGCGACACTTAACAGTGGCTACATGACAATGGATACAAAAATGAATCAAATGAAATACTGTAACATGATCTGCAACTATTAATTCCGGAAGACGCTCAAATATGGACATAGTAAGTGGAACCACAGCACCCCCTACTGGAGATATACTCTACATTTAATGTTACTATTTTGTATCTATTATTCAAGTAAAAGAGTCACAAGTTAGGTTTATTAGAAGTATTGTTCAGAGAAGTATTTAGCCAGAATTTATGGTTTCTGTAAAGTCAGAACACCAACAAAGTAAGGGGATGCTTATAATAGCAGGGTGCTTAAAATCGCGTATATTCTGTAATTATTCAATTTTTTAATAATTATTTTATTTTAATTGTTTTAAATACATTATGTATTTAATGAATATTATTAGTTTTGGAGTCAATAATATAAATATAATAAATAGATTTTTAGTCAACAAAACAAGGAAAAGAAACTGAATTTCATTTGACAATATGACAATATATTCTTTGAAAATCCACTATTTGATGGTAAAAAAAAACTGTTATGTAAGATGCATCATAACGTGGAAAATGCATCATAGATTGTTTTATGTCAATAATTAGCAAATAATAAGCAAACAATTGAGGCAGAATTCAGAAGGCCACCTCTAATAGAAAGACACCATGACGGAAGGGTTGAAAAATAAAACGACATGGTGCAATATTAGAGGTTGTATGTACAGTATTGTCCATGTGTGTGTGTGTGTGTGTGTGTGTGTGTGTGTATATATATATATATATATAAAAAATAATATCTTTATATAATATAACTTTGGAATAATTACACTAATATATAATAATACTACAGAAGATGGAAGGAGGGCCTGTTGCTGGACACACGGATGGACTTACCTTGACCAGAGGGCAGCATCCCCATTGGCCGGTGGGTAATTTACAGCAGGTTGATCCGGCCGCGCAGCTCGCTGTAGAATCACACTTCACATCCTCCTTCCCATCAGCCACCTCGGCCTCTTGCTTGCGGTACCAGGGGATTTCATGGAAGCCTCTGGCACAGGACGCCGTCTTCTCGTTGCAGGTATAGCCAGTCGGGCAGCAGTGATCTCCTTCTTTACAACACACTGCCTTTAAAATACACAGAGCATTCCTTTACACATGGAAAAAGATAATAATAAAAAATTAACACAATAATTTTAGTTCAACTACGCATGTTACCCCTAAGACTCCTCTTAAGGATATGACATACACGTCATGACTAGCCCAGGTTTTGAAGTTCCTTGTGTTTGTAATTGAGCAAGATGGTCAGAATTTGCTTTGAATTGAGAATCTCAGACATATTTAGATGCAAATTAGACGAGAACACACATTTAGATGCTCGAGGTTGGTTTCTTGGACGTGTGGGCGTGGCCAATCTTAAGCACACGCCTCCCGGTTAAGTACGCACACACCTCTTCAATTTGCATACTTGGTCAGGAGGCTACTATACAAACCTGATAAACTTACATTTTACTAAAAATGGAATTTACCATAATTGTTTAATTTGGTATACACCAAATTCTATAAGTGTTGTATCTGTAGTTACTAATTCAAACTACGTAAAGTTAAATGAATGCACTGATAACAGATCCCGTGGTAAGTGAGATAGCAGGTTTGAATTCCGCACCGGCTGAGCCTACAACTGAGTGTAAATGGGCAAGATTGGAAGCCACAAGCTTAAGCTGCCCACTGCTCCGGGTTTGTGTGTGCCCGTGTAACTTCACAGAACAGGTCAACGCAGAGCACAATTTCGATACGGCCCCTAGTGGCCATACGGTCAAACACGCTGACTCACTTATATTTTGTATTCTAAAGTTCGTTTTTCAATTTAATGAAAGGTTCAGTGAATGCTGATTTTTTGTTTTTCTTTTGTTTTTAGATTCTGTAGCAGACATAAAGCAAAAGGTTTGTGTGGTCACGTGATGGTGGTGGGTCACATGACATTGGAAGACTAATAAGAGTCACAGGTGTGCACGTTAATGGCACAAGCCCAACCGTTTATAAACAACTTGAATATCAAGTTGAATATCAGATACCAATCTGCAGACAACATCTACAAATAAACTTGTTCCAGAGCAAAAGTGCGCGTTTTGGATGACCTCATAGCCCTGAATCAGCCTGGAGTGAGAGCTGCGCTAGATCTGAGCAGAGTATTATTCACCTTAGGTAGAGGGCAGCATCCCCACTTGCCCACTTTGTTCATGAAGCAGCAGGTGTCGTCTCTCGGGCAGCTGCTGTGAGCGTCACACATCTGTCGGCCCGGCAGCGCAGACTGCTTCCTGAACAAGGGCATGCTGGGAAGGCTGGGGTGCAGGCAGGACTTCTCGGCCAGGTCACACGAGTAGCCCTGTGGACAGCAGTGCTTCTGTGCTACACAGCACACGGCCTGAGGGAAAAGAAGAGGCAGGTTTTCATTTATAATTTCATTTTAACCTCCGGAGTCCTGATGGCCTCGTCAGGAAGTATTTACATTTAACATTTATGGAAAAAACTATATGAGCGTGATGCTCTGGTAAAGACGCGTCACGAAAGATCGATGAAAGTAAGTAAATATTTAGTAATGACGTGCGGTATCTCCAACACTATATCATGTTAAAAAAATGACGTTTCGTTTTTACACTTAGTGCGCTTCTAAAAGCCCAACTAGCAAAGCAAATTTTTAAAATAATATAATTTCAGAACTCAATTTTTTTGCATTTGAAGAAACACTAATTTGCCATCTGTGCAACTTTTGTTCCTGTACCTACAGTATGAATATTCAAAGTTTATTGCAAAAAGGGAAGAGGGCTACTTAATAAAAAAAAAATAAAAAATTAGGAAAGTCTTGTGGATTTTAAATCTTTGGTACAGAGCAATAGTTTGCCGTTTTTCGATTGCTTACTACAATTTAAAACAATTATTTTCTACTGTATTTACAGTATTAAAAAAAATAATAATAACTAAGCAAAATATAAAAATTCTATTAATATGCGAACATAAGCACCACCTTACTTTCTAGGTGATTTGACTTTTATTGTGAATCTTACCTGAATAATAGATTAAAAAAATATATATATATTTCTAAATGTAGTAGAGTATTTCTCCAGTAGGGGGTGCTATGATTCCACTTGCTATGTCCATATGTGGGCGTATTCCAGTTTTCAGGCTGCGTGGACTAGTTACATAAAGACGACATATATTTGTCCATTTATTTGTGATTGCTCCTGACTTGAAATATGGAAATAGTGTGGCTTATATTTACGCACATTTCTTAAATATGCGCATATTAGCACCTTTCACGTTTTTGAGCTTCTGAAATTGGAAAATGCTTATATACACTTATATCATGTCGAAAGTGGGTTTGTGTTACATATATTGAAGAGGTGTGTGTGTGTGTGTATTTTGTTACATATATTGAAGAGGTGTGTGTGTCTGTGTCTATCTAAAAATCTGATTAGGATTTGGCATCAGATCGGGAAAAGTATTAAAGTACTCAGATGGAGATCTCACATCGTCATCTGATGTGTGTACCTTTGGCAGTGGACAGCAGGCCCATGTTCCAGAGCTTTGTCTGCAGCACGTGGTTCCTGCTGGACATTGTGATGCCTCGTCACAGCTCTGGGCCGGCGATGCCAGTCTAATCGAAGCCACTTTTCTCACCCAAGGCACAGAAAGCAGATGTTTGCTGGGGTCATCACAACTACTGGCGGCCAGATTACACACTGTGCCGGAGGGACAACAGTGCATGTGGTCTTCACAACACACGGCCTGAAAAGAAAACGCCAGTAACACAAAGACCAAGCAATATCGGAAATCAAAATCAAATACAGCTTCAAGAAGTATTAGTGGGATTCTAGTCTTAACACTTCTTAGATATTTTTTATTGTGATATTGTAATTCTAAGAGTCTTTTCTGTGATCTGGTTACTGCTTGAGGATGGGAAACACAATGGCCAGCACAATCTTTTCAAGTTTTATAATTCTATGACTCACAACAGTTATTTTACCCCCTGATATTGCAGGCATAAAATAAAAAATATTTTAATAGACGAACATAAGCACCTCATTACTTTCTTGATATTTCGACTTTCCAGAAACCTAAAAGTCTGGCTACTTGTCTACTACTCTCAGATATAATTCTTTTAACAACCCTTACTTGTGACTGTTACTTGACCAATAGATGAAAAATAGTAAGATTTGATTATTTCTAAATGTAGTAAATTGTCTCACAAGTAGAGGTGTAAAGTACTTGAGTACATAGACTTTACTTTAGGTATGTTTGTACATTTTGTAAATATACAATATGTATACTAATGTATAATACATTTGATTCTTAAAAAAAAAAATCTTAAAAATTCTTCACAGTGAACATAGTATTTGTATTTATTGGGAGTGCGTGAAGTCAAAAATAAATACAAGTACAAAGTAGCCAAAAATACTTAAAAGTAAACATTTTTTAAAAACACCTAAAGTAACAAAGTCCCTTTACTCAAGTACTTTACACCTCTCATCTCAAGCGTGAAACATTGGACGTTTTACGCCTCAGATGTTAATGAGATTGACAACTAGACTGTACGACAGGTTTATGAGCTACAGAAATGCAACTTTGGCTTGAAAACTCATTTGCGTATAATTGCAAAAATACCAAATCAGTAGAATCTCGATTTTGATCCCCCGTGGCTTGAACCTCACACATTAGTAAGGAAATACCTGTGGCATCGGACAGCACGCCCAGTCTCCAGATGCCAGCTTGCAGCAGGTCTCATCACTACGGCACGTGTATGATTCGTCACACTTTGGATTGGGTTGAGCGACTGGAAAGGTTGGAAGCTTCTTCGTCCAGGGTACGGACAGTAGAAGGTGTGAAGGGTCATCACAGGTTCCCTCGGCCAGGTTACACAGGGTGTTGTGGGGACAACAGTGTTCATGGTCGTCGCAGCACACGGCCTGTGGGAGCAGGAAACAGGCTGGTTATTTCAAAATAAAAGCGGATGTTTGTGCTTAAAGGCGGCGGCGCGTACTTGAGGGAGTGGACAGCAGGCCCAGGTGCTTTCTACAGTCTTACAGCAGGTAGTTCCACTGGCACATGCCACACTTTCATTACACGGAACAACTCCTTCTGCAGAACGAGAGCAGTAAAAGAAAAAAACATGCATCTAATTTCTGTATAACAAATGTAATACAATTCTTTTAAATTCCAAAGCAAATCTATAATATAAAACTTGCTATTTTTTATTAGAAGAAGTCTAAAATGTGAGTGTGTGTGTGTGTGTGTGTGTGTGTGTGTAACTTTAATGGATGTTAAATCCAGAGCCCAATTTTGATACAATCCCTAGTGGCGAACAGAGGTATATAGAGTAGAGTACTTGGAAAAACATACTCAAGTAAATGTACGGATACATTATAAGACTTGAGTAAAAGTATCAAAAGTATACAATTTTAAAATGACTTAAGTATTTTACTCGTACTGAATTTAGGCTCAAAAAACACCAATGAAATGTGGAAAACATATGAGGTTTTACTTATAGAAATTAAATTTAACACATCAATGTTTCAAAATGGAACAAAATGGAACAAAATTGAAAAATGAACAAAAAGTCAGAACAAAAAGTCAGTAGTGCAATTGTGAATTCCCGTTCACATAATTTAGGTGATAAACAGCATACAGTACCTTCAGCATCCTGCAGGTGGCGAAATCGCCTCAACAGCAAGTCTCCACTCAAATGTAGTGGAGTAAAGAGTACAGATACTCAATCACAGGTAGTCAAGTAACTACCTGTAAAAGTTGCTTATATTTTTGAAACTCAGTACAAGTACAAAGTAGCCAAATACTTGAGAAAGTAACATAGTCAAAGTACTTGAGCCAAAAATCTCAATTCTAGCATTTTTAAGGCCTTATTTCAGGCATCACTTGTTTGTTCACAATTGCAAAATTTAGTAATTTCTTAATGATACGCAAATAAATCACAATGAAATTCTAAAAAGGTGATAAAAGTAGGAGTTAAAAAACCAAGGTGTAAAATAAGTATTTTAAGGCCTTAATTCAGGCATCACTTGTTTGTTCACAATTGCACCACTTAGTAATTCCGTAATGATACGTAAATTAATCACAAATAAATCTAAATAGGTGATAAAAGTGTAAAGTTTTCAAGGTGTAAAATAAGGCCCTTTATTTTCATGTGAAGAGTCATATTATCATTTGTATGATTATCTCACTTGTTTTTGCGTTTGTTTGATTCTGTGGTGAATAAATGTCCTTCACACGGCATAGTCACTTACCTGTGGGCTTCAGGTGAGTAATGGCTGGAATTTTAGTGACCATTGCAGTCAAGCCTCCTGCTGACAGACATAATCTCCTAGCAACATCACAGCTCGTGCCCTCCGGACAGCAGTGGACCAGATCAGAGCAGCAAACAGCCTGTAAAAAGAATCAGAGAATTAAAGTAAAACATCAGAGAATTTCATGAAGAATCCAACGTGTGAGGTCTTATTAAATGACCTAGTCGAATATATATATATATATACATGCATAATTTTTGAAATACTTTTTTCATTATTTTGTCGTCAACCGTATGTTTGATGTATGTGGTTTGCTGAGTGTCATCTTCTGGTTTGAAACCGCAGTAAACACACACACACACACACACACACACACACACACACACACTTGAGAAGTGTATTTTGATGGGAAGGGCAAGCTCTCTGAGATCCTTCAGGCCTGATGCTAGTCAGAGAAATCTAACTGCTTCAATTTGGCTTCGTCAATAAAATGTCTTGCGTTGACTTCCCCCTCCTCGACTCGATATTTTCGACCGTTATTCTATGATAAATCCAACGACAAAAAAAGCAAGAAGCACCTTTGGCATTGGGCAGCATCCATAGCTCTCGTTTTCTAGCTGACAGCATGTGGTAGAGTCCGGACATGAGGACATCTTATCTGGACACACCACTGTGCCCACACCAGGAAAAAAAGTTTCACAATCGATTAAAAACATATTTTAAATTGTATTCGTTCAAGAGCAACGACTCACCATCGTTTGCGCCATTAGCCTCTGCAGCTGCAAAAAAAAAAAACACACAAATGTCTATTACACAAACACAAGAAGAACAAAAAGGTGTAACAACACTTTAAAATGATTGAGTTCATTTTTGTTTTTAGTCATTACTTTTTAACTTGGAAAAATAAATGCCACTTAAAATATATGAAACGTTAAACATAAATAAATAAAACATTTTAGTAAAACGGTATATAACAATTACAAAATGATTACAAATAAAACATTTTTACTGTTACAAGAGCAATGCATATGAAGGATATTTAGAGAAATGTAAGCATAAATTGTACATAAACACACATTCATGAAACAACACAAACAAATGTAACATCGTATTTACACAAATTTGAAATTATTTTTCAGGGACAAAATTTTTATTCCATTAATACCTAGTCGAAATAAAGCATCTCATAAATTTCTTGGTGTTTTGACTATCCAGAAACCTGAAATTCTAGCTAAATACTTCTTTTAACAAACCTAACCTCTGATTATTTTACATTAAAGATTAAAAAAAAATAGTAATTTTAAATATTATTTCTAAATGTAGTAATAATAAATTGTATTTTTTGCAGTTTAATTTAGCCACTGCTTGAATATTTTATTATTATAGGGTTTCAATTATTCAGGTAAATTTGCTATTGTTTTAAACTAGGTTTAAATATCTGTTCAGAGGACCATTACAATTTCGATGTACGGTGACATGTATCAATTAAAACTAAAGTCAATGACAAGTTTAAATTAAATGTGTTGCAATCATCACCAAAGTGTGTTTCTTAAGTTATTGGGAAATAAGATCCAGGTGGTTTCCAGCGATCACACCTATTTTTGGTGAAATTGGGTGTTGAGCAGGAAACTTCATCAAGAGACGAGAAGGAGGATGATTGTCCGTGACACAGGCTGAATGCTTGAGGTCACAGGCGGTTCCCTCGGGACAGCAATGTCTCTTATCTTCACAGCAGACGGCCTTAACAAACAGAATTTAAAAAAATAATTTACTATGTGAACTTACTATGGAATCATCAAAGCAAATAATCAAGATTATAACACAGTACGTTTTTCATAGGGCAGCATCCCCAGCTCCCATCAGGCATCTGACAGCAGGTGGTTTCATCAGGACACTCGGATTCCTGATCGGGACAGACCACCGCTCTCTAGACAGGGAACAAAAGAGAGAAAAAGAAAAATATAAAGAGAGCAAAAAAATGAGAGAGAGGCAGAAAGAATGAAAAGACAGAGAGAGAGAGAGAGAGAGAGAGAGAGAGAGAGAGAGGGAGAGAGAGAGAGGCAGAAAGAATAAAAAGAGAAAGAATCAAACAAAAGCAGAGAGAGAGAGAGAAATAGACAAAAACAGAACGACATAAAGAATCAATAAAGGCAGAGAGAGAAAACAGAGGGTGACAGAATGACATGGAGAAAGAAACAAGACAAAGACAGATAGAAGCAAACAAACAGATACAAATAAACAAAATGGTAAACAAATAGATAAAACAGAATCAAATAGATTAAAAAATTAAAGGGAAAAGATTGAGATCAAAAGAAACAGAGAGAAATGAAATGGTGAAAGGGAAAAGAGGGAGAGAGTGAAATGAAAAAGATAAGAGTGGGCGAGAAAGGCCGAGAGAGGCAGATAGAGTAAAAGAGAGAAGAAAGAGAGAGGCGAATGTAGTAAAAGGTTGGAGAGACACAGACTCACACACAAACATACAGTAAAAGGGAGAAGGGAGGAGAGAGAGAGAGAGAGAGAGAGAGAGAGAGAGAGAGAGAGAGAGAGAGAGAGAGAGAGAGA
>MU204191.1:11474021-11496058 GCA_017309775.1 Paedocypris sp. Pulau Singkep
AGAGAGAGAGAGAGAGAGAGAGAGAGAGAGAGAGAGAGAAATAAATAGACAAAAACAAAGACAGAAAGAATAAAGGCAGAGAGAGAAAAAGAGACAAAGAATTTGTCGAAAACAGAGGGTGACAGAATGACATGGAGAAAGAAACAAGACAAAGAAATAGAAGCAAAGATAGATACAAATAAACAAAATGGTAAACAAATAGATAAAACAGAATCAAATAGATTAAAAAATTAAAGGGAAAAGATTGAGATCAAAAGAAACAGAGAGAAATGAAATGGTGAAAGGGAAAAGAGGGAGAGAGTGAAATGAAAAAGATAAGAGACAGACGAGGTTAGATTAAAACAGGAAGAGAGAGAGAGACACACATTCAGTAGTGAGTATTGATTTAAGGCTTATCTGTGTTTTCACACCTAGTTTGTTTAACCCTATCAAACGCTCTCGGAGTGGGTTAGTGTGTATATGTGAACACACCGTGTTATATTAGACCGCCCCGACATTTTCCAATTATCCTTCTGACACAATTATTTTATGTACCATTAAAACACTGGAGTGACAGTTGCTGAAAATGGGCATCTATACAATTATGTACATAAATGCACCAAAAACCAGACATTTACAGCTAGATTTACCACATTAGCAATGTATTGAGTGTATTTCTGATTAGATTAAAGTTAGATTCAGTGACAAAAACGGTGCTTTTCTTTAAAAAATAATTACATTTCAAAGTGACCCCAAACTTTTAGTTTTGGGTAGTGTATTTACGTGCATGTTTGAAATACACACACAAGTTGTTGAGCGTCTAAAATTGGAAAAAAGGGCTGCCTATATTTGCAAATACGGTATATGTGAAAACACCCTTGTTTAATACAGGGTTCCTACACATTCTGAAAGATAAAATTCCAGCACTTTTCAAGCACTTTCAAGGTCCATAATTTTTCCAGCACCATATAGTTGTGGTAAAACTAGATAAAGCGATGCCTAAACACAATTACAATGCAACATTACTATTTTGGAGGAAAGTTTTCTCTAAATGTAAAGTTCAACAAAACACATTTTAGCAGTTACTAAGTTTCCAAATTTCACAAAAAGCAGATCTTTGTTCAAAGTAAAAACAAGGAAATATAATCAACTCTGATTTTAAAAAGGTGTCTGACGTTTTAAAAGAAGAAAACAAATAAAGATTTTTTTTACATTTTTGATAAAAAGAAACTTTGAACAAATAGGTGTCATAAATCGTCCGGACAGAAAATAAGTCAGGTGACCGTCGCAAAGCATTTTGATGTTCATTCTAACCAACTTTCACGCATTCTAAAAAAGAAAGAGCCACTTGGCAAAATAACACCAAACCTGACAGAAAACTCGACTGAAAGAATAGTCAAAAGGCTTCTTTTCGATGATTAAAATACAGTCAATAGTTGTAGTAGGTAAAGCAGTAGTGGTGGTGTAATCAGCCATGTGACTCATCTAATACCAAAAGCGCACTAAGTCCGGCTCCGGGCCTGGTCCCGAGGATTCCACTGTACAATTACATTTTCAAGCATTTTGAATCACTTTATTTAAAATTCAAGCACTTTCAAGGTCTTTTCACTCTTAGGAACCCTGTTAATAGTTATCAGAGCTTCACCTGCTTCACAGCCACGTTTTCCACCCAGTCTAGAATGTGTGTCTTGTTTACACACTTTGAATGTTCCAGGTCACACACGGTGTCCTGATGACAGCAATGCAAGTGATCGGAGCAGCACACGGCCTGTAAACGTGCAAAAACACAGTTACACACACACACACACACACACACACACACACACACACACCACATCTTTCACAGCATTAAGCGGCTTCTCTCACATTAGGCAAGGGGCAGCATCCGTAGCGTCCGGACGGCATCTGACAGCAGGTGTTGGCATCAGCACACGAACCTCCATCAGGACACTCCACTGCTCCACACACACTCACACAAACACACAGGAACACCACTACAGCTCCGCGGACCTGCAATTAAACATTCAAAAGAGAGGGAGTTTGTCAGGACGGCCACCAGGGTTGCCAAACTGTGCTCTGCATTTAACACACTGAACACACACACACACACACACACATTTAAATCCGCCCCGTTGCATAATTACAGTGAAACCCCGACATGTCCTAGATGACGACAATCTTGAGTAACAAAGTGTGTCACCGTGAAAATTTCATCCCAAGTTCTGAACTTTTTTCCCTTTACGCTTTAGCACGTCTTTTTCTGACCGCTAGCATGCATGGAGATGAGTATAAAGACATGTATAAAACAATGGTTTAATCTTCTTTGCACGTCAAATAAACAAAAAGCAACAAAAACAATAGTTAGTTTCAGAGATCTTCTTCCAAAATATTAAATAAGATCCCAGAATGGCGATGGGTTTTTTTTCTCTCTCGTAGAGCCGCCATCTTGAAATCACTTTGTGAAAATCCCAGAGATTTCCGAAATCTCGCGAGAAATCTCAGGGGATTACGAAATTACAGAAATGTCAGTGATTTGTATGACGTCATTTAAAGATGGCAATAACCGATCATGTGAGATATATGTCCGTTCATGCCCGTATATATCATTATGTACTGTAGCTTTATAAACATTTGCCAAAAGGCAAACTAAACAACTGTTATGTAACATGTATTTATTACATTTATTACAATATTTCATCATTTATTTTAAAAATTGTCTGAATTTATGAAGTCATGGCATGGATTAGCCATGTAATCAAATGTAATCCATTCCGTACATGGCTCAGTTAACAAATTTCACCGAAGGAAATGGAGAAATTAATATTTTAAGTCGGGTACCACTGTATTATATTTGTCCTGCTAAACTTTACCAAAGGCTAACATTATATTTGAGGCACTCTCTCTAATTATATAACAACATCATGCTTATTTTTTATGATTTGATTACTTATTGGCGTTTAGAATAATAATAAACATGAGAAAAAACTTGAATAATATTTTTGCAACCGGTAAATGTTAATTCATCTTATAATGGTGCGGCCCAAACGGACGTGAGACAAACTTTTGCGTAACATAAATTGATTCTCTGTGGTTTATTGATGGTGTATCAATACGGTTGCCACATGAACAATATTGAAGACGATTTCACAATTGTAAGATGCTGCAACACATAATTTTCTAAGACCACATTAGATACTTGGGTCAGTTATTTGAGTTAAAAATTGGATTTATGTCACACATGAAACAAGAATACATTATTGCTTGGTTGTTTTTATAGCTCATGAACAAAAAAGCAATTTGTCTATTCAGTTTAAGTAGAAAAATGACTAAAGCAAACTAATGTCCATGTTATATCATAAATGATAAAATCACAGAGACTAATATTTAGGTTTTATGCCATTGTATATTTTTATCAACTTATTAAAACGGGCTGTGATCTGTTAAAAGTATCTGTTAATAAAGGAGCACAAGCAACATGTTTGCCACTTCAAATAAGAGAAATTGAAACAGAATAAAAAAATAAAATGTTATTACTATTATAATCATTATGTCAGTCAGTTTTCCATGTCATTTCAATTAGGTCCAACTCATCAAAATAGTTAAATTCCAAAACTATGATTAAATATTTGATATATGTTCTAGATTACAATTGTCACTGTAAAACTGAATATTCTAAGTATCAGTAGTATATACAGTGTATAGTATATATATAACTGCACTAACCGCGTCATAAAATTTAAATACTTAATACAGTGAGACTGAAAACACAGGTAAAGACAAACCTGTTAAGACAAAACATGTCTTGCCATAGACTGGGTGGAATTTTTTGTTATTTACCAATGACTCAGATACCAGTTACAGATACTCACCATGTTTGTGTGATTGATGTTCCACTAAACAACTGCCCTAGTTTCCCCAATTCAAACCCATGAACTCACTTTCTGTCCTGTGGAAAAAAACAAAACAAAAATAATCAGTATTTAAAGGAAGGTCTGTGATTTAATTAAGTCAGTTTACATTCAGATTGCTTAATAAATCATGATTATACGTTTTCAATTGTTATCGTGCAAGTTACATGTGTACAGGTGTCCACCAAATAAATGTCAAGTAAATATAGCAATAAACACGTGATAGATGAAATTAGAAAAACACACAAAATTTAAAAGCAAACAGCATTCATATATTTATCAGTGGACTAAAAAAAATTATTATTACAATACGTATGTTGACTTTTCAATCATGAATGAAAAGACCATATATGCCCAAAGTATTTATAACACAAATGGTATTAACAATCTAAAAAATTAGTTTTTAAAGTTTTTAGGTGCATGATTGATATTGTCACTTATTTAATCTTCTCTAGCTAATTTAACTTTATTCATTCATAAACGTCCGTGATTCGCAAAGCTTAAATTTTCAACAAACTCGATCATTGTTGAATGATCAACAAACTCAGTGTTCTGACAAAAATCTTACACAATTATTTTCCTCAATTGAACATAAATTTAGATTAAGCGCACATTCATTTCTAAAATATATTATTACAAGAAACAAGCCGTGAAAAAATCCTATTTTCCATTGTGTTCTAGTTTGCGCTCTTTGCTTTACGTTGTTTTTCGCTTTGCAACGGAAGGCAACAGGCTCAAACTTGAACAAATCTTAAAATAGTAATATGGAACGGCGTTACTACTTTAGGATTCTTACCGTAATTTTACACATCCCACAGTAAAGAAACACACACAGTGAAGCTGAAATCGTGCTTGTCAGGCTGAGGTCGAGTTTGTCTGGTCACGTGACTTTGTGTCATGTGAGTCAAGAATCCGCTGTTGTTTTTTCACGCTCTTAAAGGGACCAAGTCCAAATTCGTCTTGTTTATTACGACGTACAAATAAACAATATAGCAACATATCTTAATAACATAACGATGTACGGTATTTATTAAAAACTTTATATAATTATTTACAAAATGACGTAGTGCGTTTGTCTAAAATTATTATTTTTTAATTAATATTAACTGTCGTTTTGTACAGCCAATCAACGGCTTTTACTAACGAAGAGTGATGAAAATACACATCTTACAGCCTGTGACAGTTCCTTCATTATGACTAACAGTTAACTAAAAAAAGAAAAAAAATAACAGCACACAATTTGGAAGAGGGACTAATTTACAATTTCAAGAAAAGTTGAAAAAAAAAATTAATTCTCGGAATATTTTCGGTAATACACTCAAAATGTGTGTATGCATTCGTAATAATGTTATGGCGTTATTATTCAAAAAATAAAATAATACAAGTTATTGTAGAATTCTGACATGATTCAAACGCACATTTTATTGAAATTTGGACATGATTGACTCCCTTAAATATCCCAACCTGAATGGTGTGATCCATCAATAATAATAAACAAAAAATATTAGTTGACTCATCTAAATATTAGACTCATCCAAAGTGAACACACACAAACCAGGAGCAGTGGGCAGCTACAAGATGCGGAGTGGGCAGCTATAAGACTGTCATATAGAGACCAGTGTCTTGCCCAAGGACACTCAGTTATAGAAGCCAGAGTGATATTTAAATCAGAAACCTCTTGGACACAAGAACAATTTCCTTTCTTAGGGAGGCAACTTATGTTTTGTAAAAAAAAAAAGTACCACAAAAAGTGTACATTTCTTAATATACCATACTACCAGAATTGCACCAGAAAAGGTTGCAAAACTAAGACTTCAAGATATCAAACCGATATCTCTGAATGTCTCACTGGACAGTTTTATTATACAGTACGTATATAAACACTATATTATACTATATTAAACACAAAACAAATTTAGTCATTTTGATTTAAGGTGGTTAAATGTGAAACTTTTGGTTAATTGAGAATTTATGTTATTGTAGAATTAACTTCAAGTTTGTGATGGGATTGGACTGCTGTTAATAAAAACTGCTTAATAAAAAGTGCACTACCTGAAGAAACAGCGTGGGAGCTGAAAGCTGCTGCTGCTCATCAGCACCGAAACATCTGCACTGTCTAACCAATCGCCATCCACGGGCAAAGTAAGCTTTTAACTGTTTAGTTGTCATGGTCATAGATTATTCCATTAAATCATGTGTCCCCATACAGCCATTCCACAAAGAAAAAGATGGAAAAAGAAAGATAAAAAGAACAATAGAACGTACTTTTTCTCAAACGGGGTCACCCCCCCTCCCCAACTCAAATCTGGAATATTTTATGATTTAATTGTAAAATAGAATAGAAAACACCTGCATTTGTCCCGCAGCAAAGGTAATTGCACTTTTAAACAGCAAGAGAGAGATAAAATCAATAAAAAATAATTAGGAGAGAAAATGTACAGTATATAAAAGACACACTTAACTAAAGAAATAATACAGCACACATTCAAACATTTGACAAACATTTTGATTCAAAAGTTTTACCTGTTAAAATGGTGTATTGCCAGGATATATACAGTATAAAAAAATTATGCAATGGAAATTATTTTAAAAAGAAAAATAAACCACACTAAACTTGTTTCAAGCAAACAATGCGAGTTATTTAGTTTTATTCTGTTGTTTGGTGGTTTTGCTCCAGGGGGTTTGTTCCGGTCACATGGGAAAGTTTAGATTTTTTCCCTCTAAAAATTGTCTCTCCATTTTTTTCTTCCTGCTCCAGTCTTCCTCTTTTGACAAAATGCTGGATCCTGGACTCCAGACTTTCACAACACGGACGCTCCAGAAGAGGCTGGTATTTCTTCTGCCGGGTGCCTTCCATTAACCAGCACTGCAGGGACGTTTTTTCTGGAAGAGAGAAAGACAAAGTCACACAGAAGGTAGTAGAGAGGTGTGAAATTGTAGAAACCTTCGCCCAAATTCACCAAGAACTTTAAAAAGAAATGGAGGAGCAACGATTCCTCATAATAAAAAGTATAGCCATTTATTTTAGCCTATAACTGAGCTTAATTAACTTAATTTTTTTTTATTTAGAGACAAGATGGGGTTAAATGTTCAAACACAAAAATCTACCAGACAACCCTTCTCATAGAAATTAGAGTATATATATATTCAGCGATTGTGATGTGATTGCACCTAACTTGATATATTGAAAAACGGGGGCTTTTATTTACGCACATATTTGAAATCGGCGATTACAAGCACCCGGAAGTTTTTGAGCATCTAAAATTCTTATAGTGGTTATATTTGCGTAAATATGGTAATTGCTTTTTTCCCCCCAATTCAACATGAAAGTTTGCTTTTGACTTTACAAAATTGACTGGAGATGTATATACAATAATTAAACAACTGTGATCCCATTCACATTCAGAACGTATTCATTGTTAAGGTTAAACACGCACCCGAGCTGGAGCTGTGAAGGCCTTGGATCATTCCGAGCAGAACTTGTGTTTTGACCGCTGTCTGGACCCAGTGCTGGTGTAAAGAGTTCCTGATGTGGTTCTCTTCCTCCTCTGCCTCTTTTCTCCACAATACACCCTCAAAGTGGCAATCGTACAACACCAGCGGGAAATCCACAGCCATACTGCACAGGAAGCGGAGACAATTTCCTAACACTTCCTAAAACTTCTAAATACACTGATTTTCCGGAGAAATATACTATATTTCAATTATACTATATTTACTTGGCATTTCAAATAAAATTACATTTCTACATCCTAACATATACATGCAAATATATATTTTGTTATATACAGTTATTGCATTTATAACATTTATACATACATTATTATTATTATTAGTATTATTATATTATATACACACACAAACACACACATTTAACTATCTATCTATCTATCTATAATTACTTCATTTTATTGTCTCAAAGTTGACAATAAAGTTGAATCTAATCTATATATACATAACATACATTATATTATGTAAAATACACATTAAATATGTACAATATACATTACATATAAACATGTGTAATCTATTGTATGATTTATTAATATACTGTATATGTTTAATATATATTTATATACATATATTTCATTTTTTCCCCATTATTACCTATTTTTTTTAATATATATATAAAATATGATATACTATATTTTTTTTTACTATTGCCCAACACTATAAGGCACCTGTATTGTGGCTTCCTGGGGTTTTGTTCTACATCCAAAAGCTGGTCAATGACTCCAGGATCTTCAAGTTTCTGACCAATAAGCAGCAATAAAGCCATCATGCAGCGAACCTGTGGACGAGAAGAACGGTTTGCTCCGTATCCATTAAGAGCCATGACAAGGTTCCAGAAATCATCTCACCTGGTGATAGAGAAAGGCAAGACCCTTGACCTGAAAGACATAGAGCTGTTGGGGGTCATCTGGGCATGCGGTGCTAAGCTGGGCTGGCTGGACACTGGAGGACAGGATGGTTCTTTGGAACTGCAAGACTCCGTTACCTACATCCATCTTACACAGGTTCCTGAAGTCATGAGTGCCTTCATATCTAAGAACAAACCAGAGGATCAAAAACTGTTATTTAAGTCTTTAGTTTGTTTTATCTCTCAGTTGTTCAAAAGTAATTTATTGATATAACTACTAGTACTGGTTGTATAACTACTAAAAAAAGTTTACAAAATTCCAATTGGAAAACGACAAGTAAGAACATCAGTTTCAAATAACAAATCAATGTTAACTAAAGATCACAGCACTGGTAATGAATGCCAAATTGTACACAATTATAATAACAGTACATTATAAAAAAACAGTACATTACACTGTATTTAGGAATAACAATGAATCAAATAAAAAGTGTATGCTTCGAAAACTGTTATATCTTCTTAGTTATTTCTAAGTTATTTCATTAAGTACAATTTTGCGTGGGTTTTTAATTACATATATGTATATATATGTATGTATATAACTTTTAACTTAATCCCTTTTACCTTCGGCCCCATGTTTAAATGCTGGTCGATTGAAAAGAAAAACTGCATGTCGCACTATGCATGTATATGTATGTGTAAAATAAAAAAACATTGATGGATGGATGGATAGGTATATAATACAAATTTTTCTACTGACAGAGTGTCATGCTCTTCTTTCTAGATGTAAATCGTTCTGGAAGCTTTTTCCCCCAAAATAAGTGTCTGCCAAATAAATGTAAAGCAAAAAACAGTAAATCGCCATGAACTGACCGCTTCGCAGCTTCTGCCATCCGCTCCACGTCCAGATCTCCTCTGGGAAAGTAGTACTTGTAGGTGCGGGAGTGGCAGTCAAAGCGAGCGCTGAAGCCTATCTCCACTGGAGCCCAGTGCAGGACTCTGATGTCGGGAGGCAGAACCCTGTTCAGAATCTTCACGTATGGTAGTTCTTCAGATGAAGCCTTGCCCAGGTGATCACCCTTTTCTGGTAAAATCACTCCTAGACCACCTCCGTACTGAGTAGACCGCAAGTCAATAGATATAACCTGTGGAGGGATGTTGAAAAAATGTAAATGATAGATATCTAGATAGATAGAAAGAAAGAGATGAAGGTAGATAGATAGATGGATGGATGGATAGAAAGACAGAAAGTCAGACAGACAAAGAGGTAGATAGACAAATAAAAACAGACAGACTGACAGACAGACAGACAGACAGACAAATAGACAGAACCTGGGGAAAGATGTCAGAAAATTTTAAATGAGATATAGAGATAGACAGACAGACAGAGACAGACAGACAGGTAGATAAACAAATAAATACAGACAGACAGAAACCTGGGGAAAGATGTCATAAAAATGAAGATAGTAAAAATGAGACAGACAGACAGACAGACACAAGTTTCCTTAAACTGTTTCTTTAAACTCTTTAGACAGACAGACAGAAAACCTTTTAAACAACAATGTGTAATACAGATGTAGAGTCAGGACCTGTGAGAAGGCACTGACACCTTTATCGGTTCGGCCACAGCGGTGGTAGTTGGAGGTTTGTCTGTCCTGGATCAGTCTGGTTTTCAGGAGAGCTTCGAAGAGCCGCGCTTCCACGGTGTTGTCCGTATTCTCCTGGACAGCAAAGCCCTGGTACTGCCAGCCCAGATACGCCAGCCGCAGTGCCACGTGCCGGCGAGGGTGGATGGTGAAGTCAAAGCTTCTTTCCGCTCCTCGCTTCTTCTGCTTGGGTCTTTTCTCTTCACCCTGATGCTCAGAGGGATCTGGTGTGTTCATGCTCTCCATCTCATCCAGGTTTCTCTCGGACTTTAGCTGGGCTTTCAGTCTCACCACCTCCTCCTCCAAAGCCTTCACACGGGTCAACAGGTCCTCTGACATCTTGAGCTGATGGACAAATAAAATGCAAAGATCAGCTTCATTGCCAGTTTGCATGGATTCAATTCAATTCAATTTTATTGTTTGGTCCAAAATCCATCAACAGACATTGTCCAGCAAACAATTTCTCATAAAACTGACCCAAAAAAAGGAATAGGCTGAAGCATCGCTTATAGTTGGATACCTCACGAGAGCGTTTCAATCCTAGTAATAATTTAATACTTGTATGTCAATTGTAAATGTTTGATCGTAATTTTCAATTGTAATCGTTTGATCGAAATAAACGTGCTATGTTTTACAGACAACGCCACGGAATCAGTTCGTTTTATATCATTCTGTCGCCATTCACGTGGTTACAAATACAAAAAAAATGCGTTTGCAAAAATTCCAGTGTAGTTTAAAAAGACTAACAACATGGTAAAGTAGCTGTTTACTACACTCACGTGTATCATACGCTGAAACTCCCGGGACAGCAAAAAAGTAGCAAGTACGACGCACGTGATATGTTACGCTGACGAATTACACGTCAAAATAAAAGTCCTCTAGCCGTAACACGTGGTAATGTTGCGCTGAAATAAGATTTCATTACAGATAAAAAAAAATAATAATAATAATACGCATCGAAAGAAAATTTGAAATGTTGAAATCAAATTTGAAAAAATTTAAACTCGTGAAACTTAATCGTGAAACTTAATCTATGACAAAAATAACAAACATTGAATAGAAGATTAATAATTTTCATTTTCTGTTCTAACTAACCGAACAACAACATGATAGTTGTGTTTTATACATACGATGGTATTTTATAAATCGACGAACAATCACGTGACGAATACAATTCCGCTCATCAACGGTCATCGGACTTAATTGGTTGAATCTTTCGTACTCGTCGGAAAGACTCGTGATTGGTCTTCCGCTTTGGGACAGACCTTTCGGACGCGCGCGCCTCGCTTCCTGGTCACGCGACGGTTCAATCAGCGGTTGAAAAGTTTGCCGTTTTAACGCCACAAATGTAGCGCTAATGCGGCTGACGTCACAGAACCCAGAATGATACATTGTAGCCGCGGCGCGCTGCTGGCGCTTTTGATCGTCGGAAGCGTCGGCGGCGACTTTCAAACGCTCGCGGGTCTGAGGGCGCAAGCCAGCGATAAGACGCAGTCCCGGGCTGTGGTGGACCTGCTCCGGCGTCTGCTGGGGAACCGGTCCCGGGACTTCATCGTGTCGGTCAACCGGACTTTATCCACGGATCGGCTGGATGTTTGTGAGCTCCGCTCCGCGAGAAGCAGCAGGATCGCCGCGGTGGGCAGCTCGGGGGTCGCGGTGGCCACTGGGATTTACAACTACCTGAAGTACTTCTGTAACTGCCATGTGTCCTGGTCGGGGGATCAGCTCAACTTGCCGCAACCTCTGCCGCCACTCACCGGCGTCCTGCGCATCAGAACCCCGCACAGGTAGATCCGTCGCTCCGCACAAATCACCTCACGTCAAGGCGAGCAAATATAACGGTTTTCTTTGTAGAAACGGATAAGGACAAACTGCAAGTAGATCATGACAATGGTTATGCTTTCAGTTGATTTTTTTATTCTAATAATAATCAAAACATCATCTCAAGTTGTTGTTGTGGTTAATACTATTGTTGTTATGAATATTGTTGTTGGTGTTGTTAGGAAAGGAAAGTGAGGTGACGGCAATATGGCCACTAGGGACCATACTGAATTTGTGCTCTGCATTTAACCCATCCGTGAAAGTGCACACACACACACACAGTGAAGTGAACACACACAAACCCGGAGCAGTGGGCAGCCTTGAGCCGTGGCGCCCGGGGGGCAAGTGGGGTTCAGTGTCTTGCCCTAGGACACTTAGTCCTAGACCACAACTCCTGTTATTATTATCAGTGTTATTACTATTGAATAGAATTGTCGTTTTGCCTTTAATAGAATTGTAAAAGCCTTTAATAGTCCCACAGCGGCAACAACAAATTTAAATAAATAAACATGACATAACTTTAAATAAATAAACACACATGACTATAACAAACACTGTACACATCATAACAAACAAACACAAAGCATAAATCAATAATAGTAGTAATATTATAATTACTATTATTTATGATATAATCAGATTTTATTAATCAGATAATCAGATAAATCTTCCCACCAAAAATGGCAAAAATTTCTCCATCTATCAATTTATTATCTAAACAGTCATTTCTGGGTCACGGGAAAAGTAACAATACAATAACTGTTATTATAACTCAATAACTTCTTATAATAACTATTACGTGTATGATAATTAATAATAATTGGTTATGGATGGAATACTTAATATTCTATTTATATAACTTTATAACTATTGTATATACATACTGTAGTTCTATAGTTTGGATATAAAATAATTCAAACTTTGGACTTGTATTCAGTTTTAATGTGTAAAATGTATGGGTAAACTACATAAATATCCCCCCTGTGAATTAACCATAAAACTGATCGATACATGCTCACATTATTTTTCATTTACACTCCATATGTTTCTTTCGAAAATCTTTACAGGCTGGTTATTGTGTGTTAGTCTAGTGTGTGTGTTGTGTGTCGTCCCAATCAAAAGAGCCGCTTTGTGTGTAGAAAGAAATTCGTCAGTGTGGATTCTTCCATTGTGCATTCAGAGGCTGATGGACACTTGTGTAGTAGCCTGACCTTTGTTGTTGTTGTCTGGTTTTGTGTTTGTCGGTTAGTTGTGCATGAGCAGGCTCACACTATGCCTGTAAATTCCACACACAATGGCCGTCTGACGCTATGAATGTTATGAAATTGTCTCGGCTGCCAACTATGTAAGTGAGGCAAAAAAACATCTCACAAGCCTTGTCAGCAGATCAGTGCAAGCCGTGTTCTATAGGCACATCGCCATTGTGTTTGTGACCCAAGGTTCAGGTACTATCAGAACGTTTGCACTCAGAGTTACTCGACCGTGTGGTGGGACTGGCCAAGATGGCAGAGAGAAATCGACTGGATGGCGCTGAACGGAATCAACCTTCCTCTGGCTTTTACTGGGCAGGAAGCGCTGTGGCAAGAGGTATTTATTTGATTTCTTTTTGGGATTATAATTTTAGTTGCAATGGGATTCTCCATCTAATCCAGTATATTATTCCCTATTTTGATGTATTTTAAGGTTGTTTTTTAATGCTATGAATGTGTTGGCATTATTTTAAGGTGATTTTAAATGTATTGTTTTATTATGATAATGCACTGGGAAAACATACACTTAAAAAAACATTTGCATGAACAAGTAAAATGTATCGCTATAAATGTAATGGATTTGAAGCATTGCATTTTTTTAAAAGGTTTTGTTAAAAAACAAAAATAACATTGAAATAAATTAATAGCAATAATATTTTAGTAAAAATTGTTTATCTCAAATGTTCCGCTAAAATTCAATATAAAAAAATATTATATAATTGAAGCAGTACATTTTACTTTGTGTAAAACCTTTTAAATTGTGCACTTTTTACTATGTAGTATTAAAAAATATTATTTAGATTCATTTCTGTTTTTCAATATTTAAATTGTACTTAAAATCCTATAAAAACAACTAGTGAATTCCAGGTTGATACTAGTGTTGAGCTGCTGGTCTGTTTCAGGTTTATCTGTCTCTGGGTCTGAACCAGACAGAGATTGATGGATTCTTCACTGGTCCGGCTTTCCTGGCATGGAACCGTATGGGGAATCTGTTTGAGTGGGCAGGACCACTGCCCCAGTCCTGGCACGTTAAACAGCTCTACCTGCAGGTACTTTTACTTCCCGGCAAAAAAAATGTAAAATTTACTTCAATTTTGAGGCTAAAGATTAACTACATGTATATCTTTATTTCCGTTATCTCACTGTTTTGCGTCACTTTGACCCAGATTCATACTAGTTCCTGGTTTACCCTCTTTTTGAAACAAAACCAGGTTCAGATGAAAGTCTTTTGATCAATATTTCATTATAGATAGGCTTTTCAATAAAAAAAAATAAAATCACATACATAAAACATACATACTCAAAAGTACTTGAATATAGAAATTTTAGGTTTCTGGAAAGTCAGAACGTCAAAAAAGTAAACGCTTATTTTTTTTTCAATAATGGAATTTGGGGAGGTGCTTATATTTGCTGGATACATAAAATTTTAAGTATTTGAAAATAAATACTTAAGTACAGTAGTATATTATGTTGGCATAATATATAGAAATTTTAGAATTTAAAGTCTTAAATTAAGAAAGTCAGAACATTAAGAAAGTAAGAAGATGCTTATGTTCGCCTATTAATAGAATTTATGTTATATTATATATTAAATGCATATACGTATTTGCGAGGTGTTTATATTCGTGGTACCATGGTATATTTGATATAGAACTGTATTAAAAATGTCATCTGCAATGTTTTCTTAAATCTTTTTCTTCACATTTTTTTTTCATTAAATTTTTCAACATCTTTTCCCAGTGTTGTCTGATTGTTGTTGTGATTGTTGCTTGTTTATTCTTCCAGTTTAAAATCCTAGAGCGTATGCGAGCGTTTGGGATGATTCCTGTCTTGCCATCTTTTTCAGGAATTGTGCCAGAAGGTATTAGCAGGTAATCAAACTCTCTTTCTCTCAACATGAGTTGGACAGGAGCAACTAACACATAGCCAGGCCACTTTGGCAGGCTGCCGAAATACACACATGTATATACAATATGTGCACGTGTGTATGCATAAAGTCATTTTGAACATTTGTAATGGACTGGATGCCCTGACTTGACAATGTTTTTTAGGCTGTTTCCAAAAGCAAATGTGACCAAACTGAATCCATGGAGCCATTTTAACTGTAGCTTCTCCTGTGCTCATGTGTTGGACCCACTGGATCCCCTTTTCCAGCGAATCGGAATGCTATTTTTATCCCAGGTCATAAGGGAGTTTGGAACAAACCACATTTACAACACGGACACCTTTAATGAGATGATCCCAGCCTCTTCTGATCCCACGTACTTGGCTTCTATCAGCCGCGCTGTTTTCAAGACTATGACATCAGGTGGGTTTTTTTTTCTTCCAAGGACGTATTTTCAATTTTGGATGATTGCATGGAATCAAAAGAGGGACAAAAAAATACATACATACATACATACATACATTTCTGAGAAACGAGCGGAAATGCTTCACATTTTTTTGTTTTTTCACTTGCATTCTTCACATTTTTGTTCGGAAGTTTTTTACCTTTCAGATTTTTGTGTTTGGACTTCTGGCACTAGTTTTACATGGGGCCGTTCTTACTGTGATTGGCTGGTGAGAATGTGATTGGCAGCAGCTGAGCATGAAGTGTAGAACAAGTTCAAGAACAAGGTGTTCTTATACTTCAGAATAATATCGGAATATGATGAAACCGCGTCTGTGAACAGAAGAGAACTTCTCGAAAGGAAAGACACCTTTATTAATAATGTAATATTAATATTGTTATTAATAATAATATTGTTTTTAAAACTCTCTGTGTTAGCTGGAATTTACATAAAAGCCAGTTTACATGCGCACTAAATTAAGTAATTATTGCAGTCGTTGGCTTTTTGGTGTCAGTCCATAAATCATCACTACAAACGGATAAATACCCTGACAATGAAGATTTTGAATATTTAAGTGCTCGCTAAACTCCTCCCCCACATCCTAGTGAAGCTGGCACATTCTTATCTGGCACATTCTCACCAGCCAATCAGAGTAAGAAGTAGAAATTTGTCCCAACAACGAGAAATTTACATTTTGCAGCAGCCGCAATGGTAAACACTAAATAAAGATAAAGAAAATGAACAGAGAAATATTGCACGTTGTTGATATACAAATTATAATACGAATGAAAAAAAAAATGTAAAAAAACATATATTATGTATACACTAGAAACTAGTGCCAATAAAGTCTGAAAAATCTGAAACGCTTTCATTTTGAAACGCAAAAAAAAATATGCTTTGAATGAAAATGTGAAGATGGCAAGGAATTCAATTCAATTCTTAGAAATGTACAATTATGGTCATTGTCATAGTGATAATCATAGCCATATTTTTAACACCAACTACTAATTAATTAAAAGCAACAACCATCTCACATATTCACACGTGCGCTTTGAGACTGTTAAAACGGTGAAAAGCGCCTAACAAATGCTCAGAACATGAACTTGGTCTTTTTGGCAAGTGATTGGATTCCAGTGGTTTTGTATTTTGAAACGCAGCAAAAAAAGCTTCGAACGAAAATGTGAAGATGGCGAGGGAAAAACACTAGAACAGCCTTTCCGTCCGATTCTCAGAAACTCACGTCCGATCATCATGTCAAGTAATCTGCCTCTAGTGGTGTTGAGATCTCTCGACCTCCACCACGTCTCACACCCGTGTGGCTCTGTGTCTGTGCAGTGGACCCACAAGCCATTTGGCTGATGCAGGGCTGGCTCTTCACCAGCAGCCCCGAGTTCTGGAAAGCCGACCAGGTCAAGGCCCTGTTACATGGCGTGCCACTGGGGCGCATGATCGTCCTGGATTTATTTGCAGAAAGCATGCCAGTCTACTCCTCCACCGACTCCTTCTACGGCCAGCCTTTCATCTGGTGCATGCTTCACAATTTCGGCGGCAACAGTGGTTTGTTCGGAGCCGTGGAGCACGTCAACTCCGGGCCTTTCAGCGCCCTCCACTTCCCAAACTCCACCCTGGTGGGCTTGGGAATGGCCCCGGAAGGCATCGAGCAGAACCCGGTGATGTATGAGTTCATGAGCGAGCTGGCGTGGCGCAAAGAGCCCGTCAACCTCTCCAAATGGGTGTCTCTGTACGCGCTGAGGCGCTACGGCAGCGCGGACGAGAACCTGGCCTTGGCGTGGCGACTGCTGTTCCAGAGCGTCTACAACTGCACCGTGCCGCTCTACAAGAACCACAACCGCAGCCCGCTGGTGCACCGGCCCTCCCTGCACATGCCCACCGATGTGTGGTACCAGCCCGCAGACTTGTGGAGAGCCTGGAAGCTGCTGTTCGAGGCGGCGCCTGGGATGCTCTCGCAGGACACCTTCCGCTACGACCTCGTGGACGTGACCCGGGAAGCGCTCCAGCTCCTCACCACGCAGTTCTACCGGGAAATACGGGACGCCTTTCAGGTGAGGCTCTGCAGACCCTGACTCGCTTCAAACCGAGGCTAAAAAGCCATCTCTTTGACAAAAAAACGAATTTTGTGCTGGGTCATATTGCAATTTTAGAGGAGTGAAGGTACAGGGGGTGGAGGTGAAGAAGGTGCAGGAGTTGAAGTACTTGGGATCAACAGTGCAGTGTGATGGGGAGCGTGGAAAAGAGGTGAAGAGGCGAGTGCAGGCTGGGTGGAGCGGGTGGAGGAAAGTGTCAGGAGTGTGACAGAAGAGTGTCAGCTAGACTCAAGGGAAAGGTGCGCAAGACTCTTCTCTACGGCTTAGAGACAGTGGCAGTGAGAAAGAGACGGGAGGCAGAGATGGAGACAGCAGAGATGAAGATGTTGAGGTTCTCCTTAGGAGTGACGAGGTTGGACAGAATAAGGAACGAGCACATCAGAGGAACAGCTCACGTTACTGGTGCTAGCAACAAAGTCAGAGAGGCCAGACTGAGATGGTTCGGACATGTGCAGAGGAGGGAGAGTGAATATATTTGTAGAAGGATGTTGGAGATTCTCAGGATAGAATGAGGTGGAAAGGGATGATTTACTGGGGCGACCCCTGATGAGGGAAAAGAGAAGCCGAAAGAGAAGTAGTAGTAGTAGAGTAGTTTTTTTAGTCAATTTTAGTCATTCATTTTTTGTGCTTTTAGTAATATATCTATTTGTAAATGTTATTGTGACCGTGTTTTGGATTCCATGTGACTATGCTTTTAATGTAAAGCACTTTGGTCAGTCTGCTTTTTTAAAAGTGCTTTTATAAATAAAGTTGACTTGACTAAGTCTTAAACAGAGTGATATTCCCAACAAATCCTGGAAAAATTGGCGGCAATGCGTTGGGTGCGCTCTAATTGTGAGGAGTAAATGGAAATTTAAAGTAAAGTCAGTGAACATAAGCACCTTGTTACTTTCTTGCTGGGTTGAATTTCCACCGGCGGAAACGGGTTTCTGACGAGACGGTGGCGTAAACAGTTAGAAACTAGGTTTATGACAGTTTACGCAGGAGAAAACTGGGGGAGCCCTGGTAGAAAAACTGTCTTTTACTTCTGGTCAGAGGTGTAAAGAGTAAGTATCCATACATTTACTCAAGTAAAAGAGTATCTGGTACTGTAAAATTACTCTGTTACAAGTCACCAGTTTCCAGAGTAAAAGTAGCAAAGCATGCCATTTTAAAAGAACTTAAGTATTTTACTCGCCCTGTATTCGGGCTAGAAAACCACCCAGAAATGTGAAAAATTCTTTATTCACGAGGTTTTAGTATTTTTACAATAACATTGTAATGTCAGGGAAGATCTGTATAGTTTCACTTGACAAAATTCCACTTTAAATGAACATTAAATGAACTTTTACCTCAATGTTTTTCCTCAATTTTGACTATACATTTTTAAAATCACAGTTTGAGGATTATTAGAATTGATTAAAATTTTTAGCTCTGTTTAAAAGCGCTTTTGAAATTCAAACGATGATTATTTTAGGGGGGGTTGATTTTTGTCATTTTGTCTTCAACTGTAGATGTTTGCTGAATGTAAACACACACACTTCAGAATAAAGTTGTGTGTGTGAAACTCAGCCGATCGATCAGAGAGTTATAATAGGCAGAATCGTAATAATGCTGGATTCAGATCGTGAAGAGGCAGAATCGAGATCGCGATTGATTTTTTTTTTTTAACGATTAATTGTGCAGCTCTACTGTCTAATAGTCGAAATGTTGAAATTGTTGGGAAAAAAATGAAAATTACAGTCACGCGTTTGAACAATTTCCAGACTCAGAAGCTTCCAGACCTCCTGACGGCCGGCGGCGTGCTGGTGTACGACCTCTTACCGGAACTGGATCGCCTCCTTTCCAGCAACGAGCACTTCCTGTTGGGGGTGTGGCTAGAGAGAGCTCGCTCGCAGGGTGTGGACGAGCACGAGGCGCAGGTCTACGACATGAACGGGCGCAATCAGATCACCCTCTGGGGTCCCGATGGGAACATCCTGGACTACGCCAGTAAGGAGTGGGGCGGACTGGTGGAGGATTATTACTCCCAGCGTTGGGGTTTGTTCGTGAATACTCTGGTGGAGTGTCTAGACCGAGGACGACCCTTCAAGCAGGACGTCTTCAACCAGGCCGTGTTTCAGGTGGAGAAAGGCTTCGTCTACAACCAGAGGAAATACCCTTCCAAACCACTAGGGGACACGTATGACATTGCCCGGCGAATCTTTCTGAAATATTACCCATATGCCCTGAAACGATTAAAATGAAGGCGAGGTTTTGTGAAAAGGCCTATGATGTATTAAAAAAAACCCTCACGTACACAGATTAGCGCACGTCTATAGGCTTGAGAAAGACATTTCGGGAGATTTTGCTGTACATTTCAGGTGTTTTCTATGCAAGTACGTGATTGTGTTTGTCTAATCACGTTTTTTTTAAAAACCGACTGATGAGGATTTTAAAACGCTACTGTTTGTGTAGTTTTACCTGTTTTTAGCACAGAAGAGTTTACAGAAACATTCCACCTTTTGTGTTGTTACTTTTAAATATTGTATCAATCGAAAAAGGTTGTGAATTTGTGATGAAGTGTTTAGTTTCTACGTGAAGGCATCAGTATTTTGCTATTTTGTTATGTTAAAAGAAATTATTTTGTCTTGGCACAACTTTTGTATCACGGGCTGGAGTTTTACAGATTAAACGTAAAATTGTAAAAAAAAAAAAAAATTGAAACTTTAGAGTGATTTGGGGTTAAGAACGAGGACTGTGATTATTTTTTTGTATAAGCAGTTAGAAATAAGCAAATTAATAGTTTGAATTATGTTGACTAAAATTGTGTATGAATTCATACAGAATTATTTTCGTCAGCGTTTGAACATATGAATGTAAATTGAGAATTTATATGCATAAATTAACACCTCGTAGGACCTCGTAAATACTCCTATGCTAAACAATTTATATACATACATTGGGGTTTTTTTTTAATTAAAATAAATCGATCCAAATAATGGTGGTGAAATACTTCAATTTACTACAATTTTCTTTACTGGTTTTAATTCCGATGAATATGAATGAGAAACAAATCGCAAACAAAATACCCAAATACAGTTTATTAAAATAGAAACTTCATGTGACCAATAAAAAAAAAAAAAGATTTTAAATACATGTTGGCCTTTTGAAAGGTTTGTGAATGAAGTCTTTTGTGTCCTCCGTACATGTTGGGCCTCGTTTTGCTCTATTTATAGCATCATGGACGTTATAATTGGATGGCATTGAGCCAAACAATATATTGCTTTGATTTTGGCCTTCAGTTTGTCTGTTTTCCGAAGTCGCCGTTCCCTCATTTTCCTCTTCACGATGCTCCAATGATCTTCAGGCGATTCCATGGCTATTAAAAAATAATCATCTACAAAAGATGGATGAACAGACATTCTTTCTTTTGCTATCAGAATTGATTATCTAGCGACTAAAACCATTTAAATTTTAGTAAGTCTGAAGCAAGAAATGTAAACATTGATACACAAATGTCTTCAACAACAATACAGAGCAGTAAAGGTCATTTGAATCTAAAAATTTATTTGATTTAAAAGTACAGTATTACTTTAGTCAAACCTTTAGATGGACAGATCATAACATTACAGTGAGATAATGACAAACAGTGTAAAAAAAAGCAATAAATTAGGTAATCCGTTAAAATAAAAGAGAGAAAAAAAAACAGACAAACAATGTGGTGTGATAATTTTTTGTTTCGTTTTTTTTTTCTTGTAATACCACAACTGCATCTATTAAGAAATGAGAAAAAAAAATTGAAAAACTTTAAGTGTAAAAGTACTTGACTACTTCTGTCATTACATATACGTCACTGTGCGACTTTTTTTGAACGAAGCTCTCAAAAAGTCTGGAAAGTGAAACCGTACTGACACAAAGTAAAACTTGTGTAAAAACATGAAACTAAAAAAAAAACAGGACGGAATCCATTTATGCTGAATAAAGCATCATAATATTATAACTATACACTTCATGAACCTACAGTCCTGAGGAGCTTGAGATGATGCATCTCAGTTAGATCTATCCAGGTACACCAGTAAAGCTTCTCCAGCAAAGTTCAGCGTGATGCTAATATCGCAAACACAAGAGAAAGGCGTTTAGTGCGCACACCCGACGGCACAGAAGCGGGTGTGATACAGAAACTCACCAGCAGAGGGAGACAGAGCTGATCGCTGTTCTGAACGCGGGAAAAGAAAGCGAAAGACCCGAAGCCAGAACCTGTGGAACGCAGGAAAAGAAACATTTCACATCAGAACACAAGATAACACACATTTGGATTGTTTATAATGTATATCTGTAATTTTTTTGTTTTGTTTCGTTACATTTCTGACACAGAAGTGACAGGGACGGACAAACAGACAGATACAGTTGAAGACAAAATTATTAGGGGCCCCAAGTTTATAAAGCTTTCAAAACGTGCTTTTAAACAGCAATATATATTTTATATATATATATATATATTTTTTTTTTATATATACTGTACTTTTAAAACAATAACTATTTTGTCGGGCAGGTTAATAATTTTGTCCTCAAAAAGAGAGAGAGAGAGAGAGAGAGAGAGAGAGAGAGAGAGAGAGAGAGAGAGAGAGAGAGAGAGAGAGAGAGAGAGAGAGAGAGAGAGAGAGAGAGAGAGAGAGA
>MU204191.1:11496158-11508176 GCA_017309775.1 Paedocypris sp. Pulau Singkep
AGAGAGAGAGAGAGAGAGAGAGAGAGAGAGAGAGAGAGAGAGAGAGAGAGAGAGAGAGAGAGAGAGAGAGAGAGAGAGAGAGAGAGAGAGAGAGAGAGAGAGAGAGAGAGAGAGAGAGAGAGAGAGAGAGAGAGAGAGAGAGAGAGAGAGAGAGAGAGAGAGAGAGAGACAGAAAGAGAAAGAGAGACAGGCATACAGATTGAGTGACAGTCAGCTTATACGTACTGTATATTGCAGTTGTTTTTATTTTTACAAAAGGAAAAATCCCACTAACAAATTACAAATTAATAATTTGTGAACACAAGAAAAAAAACCAATAAACTTAAACCTGATGAAGATGATATTTTACCTTGGCCAATAAGAAGCAGACGCCACAGTGTTCAGACGACACGCTGTCCTTCAACCTCACGCTGGTCAGCATCAAGACGAAGCTCAACACAGCACTGGCCACAGATATCAAAAGGATATCAAGTGTGTGTGTGTGTGTGTGTGTGTGTGTGTGTGTGTGTGTGTGTGTGTGTGTGTGTGTGTGAGGGGTCAGTTAACCCTCTCACCTGCCCGAACAGGCGGCGAGGAACCTGTGTGAGCTCAGCAAAGGGAAGTCCAGGGCGGCCGAGAGGTCACCTTAAATCACAGAAAAGATTCTGCATACAGTATACGTACAGTATATAGAAATATGTCTACATACTTCCTGAATGGTTGCCAGATGCAGCAGATTTCAGCAGCTCGTGAACTTCAGTAAGTATTATTATTGCATTTATGTATGCATGAATGTGTCTGTCTATCTGAATTTGTCTATATAGCCATCTATCTATGCAATAGATATACGATAGAGAGATAGATAGAGAAATAGTGATAGATAGATAGACAAATAGAGAGAGGTGGATGGATGGATAGGTGGTATCTGTCTGTCTGTCTATCTATCTATTGTGGTTTTTGCGTCGCCCACAGCCATAAGACTTTATATAAAAAAATAAATTAAAAAAAGTGTAGCTATTTATTGCTCTTTTTACTTTTGATGTTTTTAGGGTTTTTTTTCTAGGCTATAATTTATGCTTTTTTAAAATTATTTAAATATTAATAAAGTTGTATTCTCCCCTGGCGCCACAACTTAAGCTTGCCAACTGCGCCGGGTTTGTGTGTGCCACGTCCCTGGATGGTTAAATGCAGAGCACATTTTCATTTAGAGTGCCTATATAAAGGCGTCTGTCATTCTGTCTATCTATTCGACTACAATTGAATTGAAAGTCCTTTATTCTAGGTTAGTATGGTTAGTCCTAAATCTATCCAAACATCCATCCAAGACAACAGCAACACGTGGTGGCGATATTTACCTGTTGAATGTGCAAGAGTAGCAAGTAACAATGTGCTGGAAAAGAAAAGAAAAGACAGTTACAGTGAGAAACAAAATCCTCCTAATATAATAATATCTCAGGCACTAAAGAATGCCTTGCAGAAGAATAATCACTTCATAATTTCACTTTGTAAATTCCCAAAATAGTTTTTTGATGGTTTACCTGATCAGATAATTGACAAAATGCTCTGCGAGGCCACTGTAATGGAGAATTAAAATATATTAATATATATTAGAAGATAATTAATATTACTTGTCTACACTTAAATGCTAAACAACCTCAAGTGGTTGGTTTTGGAATTCTTGTGGAGAACTTTATATGCACCTACATGTTGAAAAAAATAAATCATAGATCATAATTTTTATTTGTGTGTCAGTGTTTTTTTTTTTTCTTGACATAACACACTCACCAACACACAACAGATGGAGTGAAGACCAGGTGTAGCCACCGGGACCAAACTGAGGTAAAGACAGGCGAGTGAAATAAAGGAATCAATTTATACGAAAATATATTGTATAAAACAACAGAACAGTATATCAAACATAAATCAAAAACACAAATGAAATGTAAAATTTGAACCTACTCGAGGATTGTGAACAATAAGACATGTGGTGGATCCAAGCTGAAGACACACACTGAAATCAACATCATTAGAATAAATACACAAAGCAATCCTACAATCAAAAGCACGGGTTTAAAATTGGTTTTAAAAATTAATGAATCATTTGATAGCTACAAACCTTAATAATTTCATCCAAGAGGGTTTCT
This sequence comes from Paedocypris sp. Pulau Singkep, assembly GCA_017309775.1. Classification (NCBI taxonomy): domain Eukaryota; kingdom Metazoa; phylum Chordata; class Actinopteri; order Cypriniformes; genus Paedocypris; species Paedocypris sp. Pulau Singkep. Next base: position 11,498,282 of record MU204191.1, read on the forward strand.
GTCAATGAAAAAAGAAACAATAAATAACATTATAAAGTAAAATGTCTGATATTGATAGAAGAATAACAGACCATGTTTACCTTTATATTATCATACATGTTTAAAATCAAATTAATAAAATAAAACAAGCCCCCACCCCCCAAATATAGAGTTTTTAAAAATAGACTTACTTCTCTTTGAGTAACTCTTACAATAAAAATCACAAAGAACTCAGAGGCATTTTGCAGCACAAAGAAGAACGGAATGGGCTAAAAAAAAAAAAAAAAGGAAAAAGAAAAGTACATATGCTTTTATATATAAATAAATAATAATAGCATAAAACTTTGTAAAATAATATATTTTTTATTAGTTTCTATATTTTATGCCTACTAAAAGAGACAAAGCCTTTGATCCAGCATAAATGTTTCCAATAAAGATTATAGACACAGGAAGGTGGGCAACTGTTGCAGATCTATAAAAGAACCAAGAAATCAATTGTGTAACCAATTCATCGTTTTTAATACACCAATTACAATAATGTGTATGTTTACCTGGAAAAACCACTGATCTCAACCAAACCCAGTTTCCAGATGAAGAGAAGCAGCAGAGTCCCGATGGAGGTCTGCCATCTACAGACGTCACAGCATAAAGATGAAGACCTCAATGCTATTTTAATTACTTCTGTAAGATGAAGGTCAATCTAGAACTTTAGAAACATTCTACTTACCCCTGAAAAATTGTGGGATAGGTAAAGTTTAGGATGGAGAGAACATACTGTAAAGAACATAATTTTTAGCTGAATTAAAAACGTACCAAACGAATGCATGCTGTATGTTACGTATCCCGTTATCTACGCATTATACAAACATTAAAACGCGAAAAGTAAAACAAACGACGCTCTTCTGAATAGAAAACATAGCTAAGTTCATTCACCTTATTTGTGAAATAAGAAGCTACAAAAACTGTGCAGAATAACAGAGACAAAATCCATCGAGCAACATTCATTGATCCGAGCGCATTAGTAACTTCGGTTTTAAGCAGTTTACTCAAGTATGATACTTTTATTACACACTTCCTCGCTTTCTTAAGACTCGCCTTCTTTAAGTACACTAGACAATTGTAACCAATGAAGGCTGGGACACTTTTATTTTGTACATCCTGTATGCTGACCACGCCTACTGGGTACACGGTAGCGCTTTTATACAAACAAAAGCCCTTGGGTTTTATCTAAAAACTAATGAAAAATTTACAGTTATGTTTATCATCAGTCTGTTCATTTAATTGTCGCCACAATCGTTTTTTCCTACTCGATTCTCGCTTATATTTTGTGTCGAGAAACCACTTACTGGTAAACCTGTTGGTCACGGTAGACTTTTATTTTGAAATCTTATACGTCATCGGGAAATGTCCCACCATCCACTGCAGCTTTTCCTCACTTACCTATTTTTATCCGCCTGTGAGCGACGCATTTCTTAGCCTTTTTAACCCACGTTCTCAACGACTTCGTGAAAGACAGTAAATACGCGCCATTTTCACATCAACTGTCAGATCGCTAAACAAGAGTTTAAATCGAATACTCGACGTTAAAAGTTATTACAAGCTCGAAAGACCAGTTTGATAACAACATGGAGCACGTTGACATATCGGCGAAAGAAACCAAGGTAACTACGAAAAAATGACAGAACCGTCTATTTGACGTCTTTTAAATTCATAAAGAGTTAAATTTAGCGCTGGCCGACTTGAGGCCTGTCGGGGACAATAAAGCGTTTGCGTGAGTAATGACACTAAACGTGTCGATCTGATGAGTCAAGCTGAACTTTGCTCACAGACTAGTTGTTGGTTTTTAAACCAGTTGGTTAGGACAAAAATTATGATTCTATGCTAAGATTGTTTAATTTAACCAAGTACATGTGTTGTTATATAGTGTCTAATAGTAACAGTCAAGATTCTTTATCGTCACTGTACTAGTACTGAGTGTGCAGCTAAATTACGGTTATGTTGAAGTTAAACGACACCGAAGTGATACGAGTCACAAGTTAAAAAGAAGAAACATTTATTTTTAGCGAAGAATTTAGTCAGACATGTTAGGTTTTTTGTAGTGGAGATATACAATAATACGTTTAGAAATATTTAACGGATCTATTTGATCTAATATTCAAGTAAAAGAGTCAGAAGTTCGATTTGTTAAAATAACAAGTCTTTTAACAAACAGAACAAGTATTTTCACACAAGTATTTAGCCAGAAATGCTAGTTTAAGTTTTAGCACCCCCTACAGGAGATTTACCCTACAACATTTGAAGTCTTTAACGTTACTATGTTTTATCTATCGTTCAAGTAAAAGTGTCACAAGTTAGGTTTGTTAAAAGACATATTGTTAAGAGAAGTGTTTAACCAGAATTTTAGGTTTCTGGAAGGTCAAACACAAACATTTTTGGCCACAATGACAATCTCACTCATTTTACTTAATGGAATTTTTATAACATGTCGTAAAAAAGGGAGGTGCTTATTTTCTCGTAAAAACGGTAAACGAGTAAACCAATGCAGAACAACATACTAAGACGATTTGATATACAGTAAAACAAATAACATTTAAGCTTTGTCAACTCTATCGACAAACAAGCTTCAGGTTCAAACGGCAGATTTGTTTTTGCCCCTGTGTTTATTGCAGAGCCCCTGGGGCGCCACGGTCAGCCTGGCATCTTTGCCCTGCTCCCTGACTGAGGTCATGAGTGAACAGCTGGCCACACAGCTGCACGAGGAGGGCGGCATTTTCTCTGAATCCCATAGGTCAGTATGAACAGAGGTTAGCTTCCGAAGCTAATAATTCAAATTCTTACTCGAATGTAATTTTTTCCCCACACACGCTTTACACAACAACTCAGTATCACAATAAAGAAGTGTGTATAAAAAAGTACATTTTTATGGAAAGACTATTTGTACATAAATATTAAAAAATAATTTTGTGTGTAATATATGTATGTTAGTGGTGGGCCGTTAACGCGAGACTCTATTCGCACAAAAATAATCTATTCTTGCCGTTAATCTATTCTTGAAGTCAGATTGCATTACATTTTCGATTTGTTTTTTTTCTTTTTTATGATTGTATGTAATCTTCAATTTTATTTTTTGTCATAAAATAATAAAAGCTAAATCTGAATAATACGAAATGGTGTTCATCCACTAAACTCATCTTCCACTTCGTGGTCAAGGAGGAGAAGCTGCTAATCACATACTCATTAGCCAATCAGAGTAAGGCCCGCCCCCACTTGAAACTAGTTCCAAAAGTTGGAGCGGAAAAATCTGAAACGAACGAAAAAGTGAAGTTTGCAAGCAAAGACTAAAAAGCAAAGCAAAAATCGGAAGTTACGCTTGATATTTTTGTCACTGATCTTTTTCCATAATCTTTTTTTTTCTAGTGTTGACTTGGACCTGACCTGTAGTGCCGAGTCAGAAACGTCCAGTGACCTGATCCTGGCTCAGATGCTTCAGATGGAGTTTGATCGGGAGTTTGACACACAGCTGCGCAGGGAGGAGAAGAAGTTTAATGGAGACAGCAAAGGTTTGTGCTATATAAGGTGGAAGTATAAAGTGCGCCTTGATATAAACCGCACCATCAGCAAACGTTTAACGTATCGCTCCAAATTATGGAGTAAAAATGCAATACAAGCCTTTTGAAATACATTTTTAATAAACTCAATCACATTAACTTTTCCTAATGATTTCTTTACAATCACGTCTTTGCATTGTTGATTTCCTGTGCTTTACAGTAGAGTAAAAATTATAATGCAAGATGCAAAGATGAAAACTAGAGTTTCCCAATTTTTAGAAACTCTCAAACTTGGGTGGTGCTTATATTTGCAAATTTCAAAAAAGCATAAACATTAAGAAACCATTTTTTCACTTTTTTTTGTAGTGGTGCTCTTCTGTGTTGTCCTCTTTTCTATCTTTATATTAAAGTTTCTGAAGGCCGTTTTACTTAAGTAAATGGACTTTGTTACTTTTCCTAAATATTTTTAGGTACTTTACATCACTGCTTTTTACATAAAAAAATCATCACAGAAATACGAACACCAACAACTTTTTTATAACTTGTGAAGTAAATTTTTTGAGTTTGTACTTGTACATTTGTTTGTAAGGCATTTAATTGTTCCTTTAAACAAAATAATGGAAATAAGATCGATGGACCTAATCTTACCAGGAATTACAATTCGTCTCAAATGTTTCCGTGACATATTGACAGTGGCTTTTACAGTAATTCATGTCGTTTCTTCTCTCCAGTCTCCATTTCTTTTGAGAATTACCGGATGGTTCATCCCTACGAGGACAGCGACAGCTCCGAGGATGAAGTGGATTGGCAGGACACCCGACACGACCCTTACAAAGCTGGTGCGTCTGCTGGCACTACAGTCTGTTGTTAGTGGTCTCTGACGTTAGTGTCTGAACACTCCTTCCAGATAAACCAACTACTACCCCGAAAAAAGGCTTCACGGGGAAAGGCAAAAACATCACCACCAAACACGACGAAGAGGTCTGCGGACGCAAGAACACTGCGCGCATGGACAACGTGAGCTTCTTTTCTCTTTACACACACATTTCTTGAAAACCTACCTGAAAACCATGCTACAGTAAAAGAACTGATACCTTAGTGTAAAAATTACTCCATTAAAAATCACCAATTTCAATACGACTTGAGTAAAAGTCGTAGTCACCAATTTTAAAAGAACTTAAGTGTTTTACTCATACGGAATTTCTGTTCAAAAAAAGAAACTATTTAAACAATTTATTAACTAGAACACTCTATTTATGATATTTTATTTCCTAATATAGTAATGAAACGTAACACCACAATGTTACAAAATGGCAGAACAAAATGGATATAAAAGAACAAAAAGTCAGTTTCAGTCAAACTCAAACGTGCAAAAAAGGTGCAACCGCGTGCATCACCTCGTCCGCCCAAGAATTTAACAGTGATACTAAAGATGCCGACTTTTTGCGCACATTACCAATGTAACAGGTAACATTGAGTGTCCATTCAAATATAGTGGAGTAAAGAGTACATGCTCAATCACAAATGTAGTCAAGTAGAGAGTAGAAGTTGCTTGTATTTTTAATACTCTTTACAAAGTAGCCAAAAATACACAAGGTACCAAAGTCTATTTACTCAAGTACTTGACTTGACTGAAAGCAGCCTTACTGAATGTTTTTTCTTCTCAGTTTGGTCCAGGAGTGCAGGTCGGCGATGGCATCGGCATGGACCTGAAGCTCTCCAACCAAGTGTATAACGCACTGAAACGCCACTGCAACACCGAACAGCGGCGTAGTGCCCGACTCCATGAGAAGAAAGAGCACTCCACTGCTGTGCGGCCTTTACCCTTTCAGTCTGTCGGGCAAAAATAAACCGGAATTAATGGATTTTTTTTTTTTAGGAACAAGCCGTGGACCCGAAGACCAGGCTACTGATGTTCAAAATGGTGAATGCTGGGATACTGGAGAGCATTAATGGCTGCATCAGCACCGGAAAGGAATCCGTGGTGTTTCATGCTAACGGAGGGTGGTGGGTCACAGTGTTTGACTTTGTTAGAAATTAACATGGTGTTTCCAGTTTTATTCACTATATTTAGTAACCAGTGCTTTTATTGAAAAATAATTCCCTGAAATAATCCTGTTTGAATGCATCTATTGAGATAACGCTACGAACAAATCCTTGAACATCACGACCAAAAATCTATTTATCTATAATTGTATTTAATTATCTATTTATTTAAAATATTATCAGTGTCAGGTTGTGGTTGTGAAGCTTACTTCATTAGCTTATAACAGAATTCATTTTCAATAATTGTGCAGGAATTGATAAAATGTATTTCATGAATATTACATGATTATTTTAGGTTAATCAAGTACACAGTTCTCAATTATATTTAAGTATGATGAAAACATGTGTTTCAAAATTTTAAATGTTTAAAAATGATTAGATACTAAATCTTGAAAATTATCAGCTCACAAGATATTAGTTTGTAGTGACTTACAAAATATTAGAATTTTGTGTAAATAACAATTAATTGGTTTAATGTCATAGAGAGACTTGAATAAGACAAAAATGAAAATAGAAGTTACAGATATATGTAAAAAGTATAAAAAGAAGCTTGTTTTAGGTTTCATCACGGTTCTTTTTGTGCTAAATTAAAATACCTTCATGAGTTTAGTTTCATTCTACTTCTCGCTTTGATTCTCACATCTTTTTCTCTCTGCCTTCATATGTCTCCGTAGCTTCGAAGAGAAGATAGTTCCTTCAGAATGTGTTCTCAAGGTTTTCAAGACGACGCTGAACGAGTTCAAGAACAGAGACAAGTACATCAAGGACGACTATCGCTTTAGGGAACGCTACAGCAAGCTGAACCCACGCAGGATCATCCACCTGTGGGCTGAGAAGGAGATGCACAACCTCACAAGGTTTGCTTTCATTTTGAGTGTGACACTTCCAGATATAAACTACCTTGAAAAATGTGTGTTTTGATGAGATCTAATCAAATCTCATTTTGTTTTAATTTTATCTCAATTTAATCTTAAAATTGAATCTCATTTAAATTTTAAACGTTTTTATGATTTAAACTAATCTCATTTTCTTGCAGAATTAAGAAAGCAGGGATCCCGTGTCCAGATGTGGTGATCCTGAAGAAGCACATCCTTGTGATGTCGTTCATCGGAAAGGAGCAAGTGCCTGCACCCAAGCTGAAGGACGCGGTGTTGAACTCGGAGGAGATGACGAAAGCATATCACCAAGTTCTGAGCGTGAGTGTGTGCGGAGATGGACAGACGTTTTTATTTCCTTTTTTTTAAGTCAAAGGAAACGTTTTTTTTTTAGCATAAAATGCTAAATATGAGAGTGTTTTTTCACTGGTGGTTCTTATTGTGAGACTTTTCCCCTCTTTCTGAAAAGCTTTTTTTTTTTTATTAGACTTGTGATGTTGATAATGATTGTTTTGTTCTGACGTGAGGTGTGATTACAGATGATGCAGCGGCTTTATCAGGACTGTAACCTGGTTCACGCTGATCTGAGCGAATACAACATGCTCTGGCACGACGGTCAGGTTTGTACGAAAGCAAAACTTCGTTTTTAAAGTCCTATTTACTTTATCCGACATTTAGTTATCTAATAGAAAACCAGAATACGCCCATTTATGGACATTGCAAGTGGAATCATAGCACCCCCTACTGGACATATACTCTACATTTAGAAATAATTTTTAACGCTCTATTTTTCTCTTTATTATTCATGTAAGAGAGTCACAATTTAGGTTTGCTAAAAGAATTATTGTTAAAAGTAGTATTTAGCAAGAATAATAGATTTCTGGAATGTCAGAACAGCAAGAAAATAATGAGGTGCTTATGTTCACATATTAATATAATTTTTATTTTATAACTGAAAAATCAGGGGGTGCTTATATTTGCGTATGATACTCTAAAAATGACACTTGTTCGTAATTTTTTTTTAAAATTAATTTATTTAATTTGAATACATTTCTTTCACTGGATTTGAAACATCTACTTTAATAATAAATACCCTTTTTAACACCAAATAATTAATTTATTCGTATTGTTAAGAGAAGTATTGAGCAAGAAGTGTAGGTTAATTTTAGGTGCTCATGTTCTCCTATTAATGGAATTTTTATTTTTGCGCCTGAAAATTCGCAAAATACGGTACTCTAAAAACCACACGTCTTTTAGTTTGTTGTTATTTTTTTACAATTCTTACCCGGAATTTAAAACAACCATCTTCCTTTTGGTGTTTGTTCTGAACTCTGTTTCTTGTCATGAAGGTCTGGTTCATCGACGTGAGTCAGTCCATTGAGCCCACACACCCTCATGGCCTGGAGTTTCTCTTCCGGGACTGCAGGAATGTGGCCACAGTACGTATCTCATCCGACAAAACCCATTATGCTTTTCCGTGACCTACACGTCTTTTTGCTCTGTAGTTTTTCCAGAAGTGTGGAGTGGCTGAGGCTCTGAATGTGTTTGAGCTATTCAACACCGTGTCTGGACTGGAGATCAGCAGTGATAACGAAGCGGACTTCTTAGCCCAGGTTAGAAATGTCTCTTTTGAAAAGAACTGCACTTTTTTTAGAATTATAAAGGCACACAATCAATAAATATCTATTGTTTTCAAACCAAACGTACCAAATTAAAAAAAGCATGAAGCTGAATTATTTTAAAAATTATTCGCTATCAATATAACAGTTTCCCCCGAATTTCCAGTCAAATAGTTTTCAGCGTCATGGATTCTTCTCGTCATTGTAAGAGTCAGTCTCATCTCTGGGACCAACAATTGAAGAAAAAATGCTTGACAAGCAAAATTAACAGAACATAAATGGAAAATGCAGAATTTCAATTCGCCTTCATCGGAAGCCACATTTACATACATAATTAACTAAAGATAAACTGTCTTTTTCTGTCTGCAATAAGAGGGAATTCTGATTCTTTGTCTGTCACACTATTAAAATTAGAATTTAGTAAATAAAAAAACAGTAGTAAAAGCGCCAACAGAGAGCTGTGTTCCTAACTAGTCAAACTAGTATAGATTATTCTATCTTAGAGCTGCACGGTTCTGGATAAAATTAGACTTTTTTGCTTAGAATAAAGATTACGATTCTGGATTTTTAAAATTTTACATATATAACCCTTAACAAGTTGTCAAACAGTTTTGGTACTAATTTGATCCCATAGAAACACTGGAGTGTGTTTTCTCTCAAGATCAGACAAGTTTGGCGATTCACAATCTATTAACGATTAATTGTTCAGTTCTAGTCTAGCTGATTGGTTTAACTGATAATTTGGCTTTTCATAGCTCACTCTTTTTCTCTGTTACGTATTACATATTTTTTTTGTCGTAGAGAATTACCGTAAACATAACCTAGAAGTCTAAAATAAATAACTCAAAATATCTCAAACTAATCATTCGAATAATGATCAAATTATTTGTTCATTTTACTGATTAAATGTTCGGAGATAAAGGTGGCTTGCTGGAAGTCACAGAATAATGTTTACAGATTGTGGCACTGGAGAAACGAAATGAAGATCACATCCAAAAGCCCGGCAGGAAAATGTTCTCGGCCACGGATGAGGGAAGCCCACCCGAGTTTAACAGCGACGACGACTAACACACACACACCAGCGGTAAAGCCATCAGAAGCTATGAGGAGAATCCCACTCTGCTCACGGTGAGTCGTGACGGAGCCAACGAGCATCGCTCATGTGAAAAACCCCTGTGACGGGGGTCCGCACGGCCTGCCGCGCTATGACATCATCACATGTTTTTATCCATTTGAACGATAGTCCAAAATGTACCACGAGAAAAGGCCGTGAGATTAATGAAAGCCGTGTTCGTGCTCAAACAGCGGTGTGTGTGTGTGTGTGTTGATGTGAGATTCGCTAAATGTGGATCCATGTGATGCCGTGTGGACATCACACACGTGATGCTTTCACTAGTGTGACCAGCAGATGTGTGATCTGAATTCTGATAAAACCTTATTAATAAAGGTGCAAATGTGATCCACACTTTGCTGAGTTTCTGTTGGTTTTTATTGGACATTTATGTAATTACTACATTTTATATTCTATAATGCATAAAATGCATACAACATATATAAAGGTACATTTATGTAATTGATACAATTGTATAATTATACGTAAAGATACATTTATGTAATTAGATTACAGAGACAATGAAATGCAGTTAGCATTTAACCAGAAGTGCATATAAGGTATATTTACAAATAAGATATAGAATAAATATAGGAAATAGAAATTTACAGGTTCATGGAAATAAACAGTGAATTAATGAGACGTACAGGTGCATGGGAAGATACAGTGATTGGGTTATATACAAAAAATGAAAAAAAAAAAAAAAAAAAAAAAAAA
>MU204191.1:11508276-11520778 GCA_017309775.1 Paedocypris sp. Pulau Singkep
AAAAAAAAAAAAAAAAAAAAAAAAAAAAAAAAAAAAGTATAATAATTATATATAAAGATACATTTATGTAATTAATACAATTATATTTGAAGATACATACATTATAGTGTATAGAAATGTATTTGTCCAGAAGCAACTCCGTTCTCCAATGAATGAAAGGCTATTGACTATTACAGACAATTTAAAATTACGCATATTAAATAATTTAAATGTTTATTGTTTTTGTTTGACAAAGGCAGAAATAAAATTTTATTTGATCAACCAGATGGCATCAGGTTTTCCCAAGACGTCATTTCCATGTTGACAAAATAAAATGTCTCTTCATATTCTCACAATAAATACTTTGGGCACAAGTTCTGTAAATATTTACTAGAGATGCACGACTTGCTGATTCATCAAAAACAAGTTTTAACAAAAAAATGTTAGTGTTTTTTTTTTTTTTACAGTTTTTTTTTTAATGGACTTTGTTTTCTTGTTTTTTCATTAGGATCTCTGCTTGTAAAATATTGTGATGAAAATGATCCAAACGTCTTTTTCCAGATTTGCATAATATCAGTTCTGTTCCTCGCAGCTTATAAACTCATTCGGACTCTGTGTGTTCGTTTGTGTGAGACTCTCACCGTGTTTATATCATCAGATTACAGTCTGTCATCTTCACACTCATTAACTCTAACTGCCTACTTTTCTAGAATCCTGATGCTCTTCCCATATAGAAAAAAACAAATAATAATTATATTCATTATTATTATTTTTAAAATTAGTGCTTCTGCATGTCAACTTTTTTTCTGCAAATATTTGCTTGTTCATGAATTTTAATTGGATTTGTTTATACATATTTTTTCAAAGTTCAAAAAGTGTTTTACATTTTTTTAACGGTTTTATCGTTCTGTCCATATTTGTCTATTGTATATTGACAAATTCAGTTTATATAAATAAATACATACATAGAATAATATATACAATATAAAAGTATAAATATGCCTATACATACAGTTGTATATATTTTTAAATTATATATACTTTTGTTTAAAAACAATATATTGGTTAAACATACATGTATACATTTTAATGATTTTTAAAACGTTATTTTTTTATTTTTAAAAGTACAAAAAAAAATAATAATGGCATATATAGTAATATATATTGTATTTAGGATGAAGTAATATGATTTGTAAAAATTGTACTGACTTGTACGTTTAGGATAAAACTGTCTGATAAATGGCTGTAAAGTAAAGTAAAGGATATAAATTAGAATGTCAGGCCAAAGAAAGTGAAATAATCTTGTGTGCCCTGACAGGTTTGTCCAGAATCTACCAAATATGAATAAACCTTTCACACCCACGAGGAGGAAACCCTATAACTGCTATGTTGTTTAATTGCCATGTTGTCTTTTTGTTTGTTTAAATTTGAATTTGAATTTATAAACGCATTATTATGTGTTTGATTGTTTTAAAAAGTGTATTTTGTTGCACAGTTGTTGTTTTTTTTTTTTTTTTTACCGTTTTGGCTGATTGACAGGTGTGTGAGCCACGCCCGCTTCACCAATCACATGCTTCGGTTCGGGCGACGCCTTTGTCTCTTAAACATTCAAATCCAGGCCTGATCCGTGATGGGGATCAGTAATGATCACACTGACAAACACTCATCTTCACTTCATCTTCAATCGCGGATTTTGAAAGTTTCACGTTGTGCTGGTCTGGACTCCACAGTGTGATGGCCACCAATCAGAAGGAGGTCAAGAAGACGCACATTTCCACTTTCAGGCTTGACCTGAGACCATCAGCAGATCTGATGACCAAGAGTCCGAGAAAAGCAGAGGATGAATTCCAACCGAGTGAAATACTGGAGAAAAAGAGAGGTACGCTTGTGGGTGAGGGGTTAATCCTTTATAAGTTCTAAATTATTCACCATGATCTTTTAAACATTTGCAACTACTCTTTATTAATAATAAAGTATGCATGCATGGTGTGTGTGTGTGTGTGTGTGTGTGTGTGTGTGTGTGTGTGTGTGTGTGTGTGTGTGTGTGTGCGCAGACATTTATGTGGGGACCCAAATGCCAGGTTTTTATTCTTAAGTGGGGCCCTAAGGCTGGGTCCTAGAACTTTGATGGTCTGTTTAGATGAAGGAAAAAAAATAACTTTATTTGTCCTATCAGTGAGAAATGCTATTTGTGGTGGCTGCTCCGAAAATGTACAAGTAAGAAATCAAAATGGTAAACAGTTAATACAAATTTAGAATACGAATGATGCTGATTTGAAACTTGAACCAGTTCCATTGAAAGGCCTGGTTAAGATATCAAAGTTTCAATAAGAGTCAATATGGGATTTTAGGTCTTTTAGGAGGTTTTGGTTGAGGTTAGAGTAGAGATAAGGGAAGGGGATTGTTTTGGTGGTTTTGGTGAGGGAACCTATTGTTATGTTTAATGGTCGGACCTCACTGTGATATTGGGTGTATGTGTATTTCATAATCCTTGGCTCACCAAAACCATTCAGTGTGTAAAAAGTTGACTATTAAAGTGCACGTTTCCTTGACGGAAATCCAGAGGGGGGGAAACCCTGAATAGTTTTATGTGCAATTCAAGTACAAACAGGAATGGAGCAGAAACATTTACAGACTTTCTAAAATCAAAACTCATTTTTCGGTGAAGGAGATTTAAATTGTACCTGAAGATTCACAGATGAAGGGACTTGGTTGCTCCAAACTGGACTAGAACTTCCCACGTTTTCGTGGGTTTCCTCCGGTTCTTTATTCTCTTACAGTCCAAGCACAAGCTTTCAGAGGAATTGGGGTAAATTAAATGCATTTCAATTATAAATCTCACGCATTTAGAATGACACGGTGAAGCTTTTTTGATTGAATTCAGGGGTTGAACTCATTATACACGAAGTCGGTCACGTTTTATTAGCCAATCAATGATCCCGACTAATTGTGCCGCGTGACGTCACTTGTGCGAGCTCGTCTGCGCGCGCACTCTTCTTCAATGAAGGACTTTCGTTTGTTTTGTTTCTGCACGAGTTCGGGTGAGTCAGTCTTTTTAGGATTGTAATCACTCACATTATGAAATGTGTGTTTATCCGATTTGGTTTAATTACGGGCACATTAATTACGGGTTTAATTCGTGAACAGTTTTTATAAACCTTTGAAAACAACGTGCACTGACCAGTTTTGAGTTACTTGTGTTGGTCTGTTTAATGGATTTTATGTAATATTAATTGCGAAAACGGGTCCTTTGTGTGAAGATTTAAAGTAAATTGTGCGATTTTTATTTTCAGTGTACTTTGGCAAAGTGAATCGCGTTTGATTAAACTAAATTTCGAGCCGGAGCTGTGACTGTAATGGCGTGTTTTGTCCAGGGGCGGCGGTAGAGTTCCAGGATCCGCAGCCGCAGGTCGTGGTTGGTGTTGGCGGAACCGCTCGTCTGCACTGCCGCTTCAGCGCCTCGGGGCCCGTGGCGTCCTGCTGGATCCACAACAGTGAGAAGGTGTTTGCGAATTATTTCGACGTCAATGCAGAAGTAAACTGTGATGTTCATATAATCATTTTGACGTGCTCAATGTAAAACTGCGACCCCTGGTGGCGGAGAGAGAGATGCATGCGGAGACCGTCTATAAAATACAGTGCAAACAACCTTCCTTTTTAGAATTAATAATGTGCTTTAATGCAGTGTGTGTGTGCGCAAAGTAAAGGGACGTGAATTCTTGCAGTTCAAACACAGTCAGATACCTGAGATTAATAAGTATGTTAATTTAATAATTCTAAATTTGGTCTCCATAACTAAACATTCTCAAATCAATTATTAAAAAAAGTAGCAATTTTGACTTAAAATGAATACTAAAATCAAGTCAGAATAATAAAAAAAACTATTTTGACTTAAAAGTGAAATTCTGACATTGAAAAAAGTTTTCTCACATTTCTCAGGTTAACAAGTTGCAATTCTGACTTTCGACTCACAGTTATGTGATGAAACATTTTCAGGGCTCTCAATCTCTCACGCCGTTAGAATGACACCGTGAAGCTTTTTTGATTGAATTCAGCCAGGGGTTGAACTCTACTAATTTAATAATACTAAATTCTGTCTCCACAACTTGAAATCCTGAAATAAAGTCAGAGTTTATTACAAAAGAAAAGTTCTTAAAAAGAAAAGAATTCTGACTTAAAAATGCAGCCATTTAGATTTCCACTCATGTCTAAGATTAAAAAGTTGACATTTTGATAACTCACAATTCTCAGATGCAACATAGTTTGAGCCTCCACAAAAATCCAACACCACTTGTGAAATTGAATCTGCGGTAACAATTGAGTTTTCTTTTACCCCTAATTTTTATTCAAAATCAGCAGTTTTTTTTTTTAAATCATGAGCATGTTTGTCTTTTATCAGGTGGTCTTGGAGGGATCCAGAGTGTGTTTGAGGAAGTCCAGCAGCGGCTGCGCTCTCATCCTCTCGCAGGTTCTTCCTGAAGATGGAGGGATGTATTCTCTGTTTGTGTGTAACCGCGGCGGCACGTCTCACCGGACCATCACACTGAAAGTCATCGGTGAAGCCACAAGCAGCAATCAATTCATCTCATCCGCATGGAATCGGATTAGTGCCAAGTATATAAAGCGTACATTTCCAAGGAATAAACGAAAACGAACAGTTTACGTTCATTTAAAAAAAATTCGCTTTCATTCTTCACCTCTTTGTTTGAAACTTTTATTTCACATCAATTTTTTTTTTCTCGTTTGGACATCTGGCATTAGCTTCATGTGGGCGGTCCTTACTACATTACTCTGATCTGATTGGAAGCTGCTTGACCACATACACAAAACAAAACTGTCTACTATTATTCTGAAGTCTGCCACCGCAATAATTTAGCTATATTTAATCAATTTATTGTGTATTAATATTAAAAACGTGGTGAATGACACTGTTCACTCACAGAACTCCTCCCCCACTTCCTGGTCAAGCAGCTGCCAATCACATTCTCATCAGCCAATCAGAGTTCGAGACCGCCCCCACACGAAGCTTGTGCCAGAAGTCCCAACGGAAAAAAATGAAACTAACGAAAAAATTGAAAGCATGAAAAAAAAAAACTTTCAATCAAATGTGAAGATAAAAAAAAGTAATTCATTTATACTTAAATTATAATTTTAATTAAATTGAAAATAAAAAAATCAAACGTAAGCATTTTTGTTCTTTTCATAAAAAAAGTTGCGTTTGATATTTTCGGCACTAATCTGTTTCCACATATCCGATGATATTTTAAAAGCGGTGTTGACCAAAGCTCTTATTGTCCACTCACAGACCGGCCGGACCCTCCAGGCTCATGTCCGTTTGTGTCTCAGCTGAGGTCATCGTCTCTGGTGTTGTCCTGGTCCGGCCCGTGTTACGATGGAGGTTCCGCTGTCACGGGATACGTGGTGGAGCTACAAAGACTCGACACGGACTTGGGGACCTGGACTGAACTTACGAGCGGCTATCAGAGCACATCGTACCGGGTTGGTGCTGGACTCGAGCCGCTGGGTCAGTACCGCTTCAGAGTCCGAGCTTGCAACGCAGCCGGAACCAGTGACCCGAGCACAGTCTCCGACTCTATCATGATGATGGCAGGTTTGAGGAAAAATGCTCTTTATTATCATCACAGTTGAATTTAAATCTATGAATGCTATTTGTGTATGTATTGGCTAATGTACGTTACAGCGCCCCCGATGGCCGTTCACTGAACACGCGTTTTATTGTACTATCTTAGGTGGAGATCATTACATAAGTTTTGTCCACATTTTTACACGGTAAATATTCAGGAAATGAGACCGTTAGACAAGTGTTGCTGAGGTTTATTTATAAATAGTGCAAGTTGACATGGTCGAAGTTGAAAATATATATTATAAAATTGCCGCATAATTTCTTGTCTTGTGTAAAAATGGCCATTAAAGCTTTAATATTTTGTATTATTAGATTAGATTCAACTTTATTTATTATTTTAGGATAATTATTTTAAAACAATAATCTCCTTTAACTGAATATTTGAAACATCTTCCCAAGTTAAGACTCGACTAAGACTAAGAGAAAACTGTGGCTCCATGTCACACAAGGCATTTAAAAAAAAGCTACAGTGCTTTCACAATAATTACATTAAACATGTTTTTTTTTGTTTTACATTTTATGTAATTAAATCAATACAATTTTTGGTTCAAGTAGAAAAAAAAACACATTTGCAGAACTAGAACAAAATAAGGGGCATCATAAAGGATAGGAAGATTTCTGCAGCTCTCTGCAAGTCCAATAATGGGTTTTAATTGGTTCTTGAATAACAAACTTTTACTTTAACTTTTCACTTTAAACTAGTTGCTATATGGCTGTATTAAGTGTTAATGAAAACATCATAAAATAAAAAACTAGAATAACCTAGTCTCCCGGGCAGGAATTCAAACCTATTAATCTATTTTTAGACCAGCGATGAAAAACTATTTAATATACGTGCAGTATCCTACTTTTTTATTAATTTACTAGTTAATTGAGGTCAATTAGCTCCATAAGGACAAATGGTTGATTTGCTGATTTATCTAATTGATATTGCATATGTGGGTGGGGTCTAGTTTATGGGTGGAGCCTAGTTTCTGTTTTCTCTACCACTTTGCCCTGCTATTACATTACACGGCGAAAACAAGTTTTTGATCATTTTTGATACATTTATGATCAGTGTTGCAGAAAAACAAGCAATTTTTTTCACGTCTCCTACAGGTGGACCAGAAGAAGAAGACGTGACCTCATACGAGGACGTTGTGATTGACACGAAGAACAAAGTCAGGGATCATTACGAGGTCCATGAAAAACTGGGAGTGTGAGTTCCTCTGGCCCTGCTAGTTTGCGTTCGGAGACCATGATCCTCTTTCTCTCGTACAGTGGGAAGTTCAGCGACGTCTTCAGAATCACCCACAAGCGGACGGCTCGGGTCTGCGCCGGGAAATTCTACCGGGCCCGCGTCTCCAGAGACAAGATGGCAGCTCGGAGGGAGATACGTCTGATGAATGAACTCCATCATCCCAAGCTGGTGCAGTGTCTCGCCGCCTACGACACTCCACGAGAGATCGTCATGATTCTGGAGTAGTGAGTACAACACAGTCTTGCTTAGGTGTTTTTTTCTTTGTCAGCACTTTTATAGTGGAAAGTGCATTATGAATATAAATTATAATAATTATTATAAATGTTCATATTGCTGTATATCAAAAATACGCAACCAGAGTTCCACAGGTTATTGTAGGAAGCATCTTTTGTTATATTATTTAAAAAATTTTAAAAACGGGTGAAAATTGTAGCGTCCAAGTCGAATCTGCAAATTTTTAATCACCATTACATTTTTTTTTATTTAAAAAAAACAAAACAATGGCTATGTCACAATTATTATGGATGTAGTTCCCAAATGGTGAAAGATACATTGTTGAGCTTGGTGCCAAAAATAAATAAATATTTGGGCCTAAAAATTCCATATTTGTGTCATATGCCTTTAACAATGGTGAAACTATTGATGAATTGGAAATGATAATTTTTGCATGAACTTTGGTGCAAAAAATATATATATAAATTTAAATTTAATTTAATATACATTTTCTAAAATTCTAAAATTAGTTACAAAGTTTATTCTCAACTCTGCAAAATCATCTAAGTTTTACTAAACATCTGTTCCAGTAAGAGAAAATGGTCTATATGGTTATTAATCATTTAGATATCATGTATATAACCATGTGATACAAAAACGATCTCCATAAATTCGTTTTCAAATTCACGGAGCATTTACTTATATACTTTAATCGTTAGCGTTTGTTCCATGTTGTTGTAAAGGAGCATAATGTATTTTTGCCGTTTTTGAAGTATTTCAGGAGGCGAGTTATTTGAGCGCATCGTAGACGACGGCTTCGACCACACCGAACCAAACTGTGTGAAGTACGTGCGTCAGATCCTGGAGGGGATCCAGTACATCCATCACAAAAGCATCATCCACCTGGACCTGAAGCCGGAGAACATCGTCTGTGTGAACGCCACCGGCTCGCTCATCAAGATCATCGACTTCGGATTGGCCTGTAAACTGGGTGAGTCTGGTTTATTTACGGTCTTAAATGGGAAGCTGATTTTGTAGTTTACGGCTCATGAAGATTCCGATTCCAAGTTAAAAAATATAATGGGATGTTTGATTAAAGTTGCTAATCTGATCTGTCATTGAGGCAGAACTGTTTATTATTTTATTAAATTATTAAATTGGACACTGTCAATTACGAAATCATGTTTCAATTCAGAATAAAAGTTTCTTGATACAGTGTTATTTTTTTAATTTCTATTAAAATCTTTTCTTATTATTCCATTCTAATGTGCTACATTATACCACAAAAATATGAATGAGACAATTTTGCTCTTTATTCTGGACAAAATTCCTGTCTTGACACTTGAAAGCAAAGAATAAAAACAAAAAAAATGTACATTTTATACATTTTAGTGTACATTTATATAATCTACTTTTTTGAGAAGCAACTCTCAATGTCGTCTTGTAGAAGCAAACAATTCCATAATCGAATGTGTGGGTCGAGTCTTTTATTTTGACATTCCAGAATAGTGTTAACGTTGTTTTCCAATAAATGTATTTCTCGAGTGTCTGTATTTTGAGTAATTATGACTTTTTATTGCTCATGACATTTAAATTGCTCACTGATCAGTTGGTCAATACTCCTGTCATATCTCGGTCTACATAGTTTATTTTAAACGTTTCTGATTGTCCAGTCGCTTTAGGACCATGAGATACGACGGAATTTTTCACCAATTCCTCGTACAAATGTAAGACTATTATTGTAATACTATATATTACTTAAAACCAGCGGTTATGCAGAATTGGCCACTCCCACATTTATATTTATTAATGGGTGAAGAGAATTTGCGTCGGAATGTCTGAAAAACTTTCCCACAATGTTTCCTCAGTTATTTTTCTGTATTCACTTAAACAGTTCGATCCTTCATTAATTGAGTTATTTGTGTTTTTATAAACTGACAAAATGTAAAAAACATTAAGCGTAAAGCAGACTGAGGTTTTCTACACTACTAGTTACTACACTACTATTAGTTATACACACTACATTACTACATACTAGTTACATTTATTTTACATTACATTTAGTCACACCCGGCCCTAGCCAATATGCTGATGTGGTAAATGTGAAGTTTGACACTAATCTGATTCCATACTTTTGCCTCTGAAGTGGAATTAGAGAACTTTCATGCAGATTATTTGAGTTAAAAACAAAACCATTGGCCTATTATTGTCTTCTCAAACCGGTTGGTCTTTATTTTCAGAGCCTGGGAAGCCGCTGAAGGTGCTTCATGGAACTCCAGAGTTTGTGGCTCCTGAGGTGGTGAATTACGAGGCGGTAGATCAGGCCAGCGACATGTGGAGCATCGGCATCATCTGCTACATCCTGTAGGAGCCGAACCCCTTCACTGCCGCCATCAGCTGTGTGACCACGTTCTGTCTTTCATTTCTCTAGTTTGAGTGGCGAATCTCCGTTCCAGGGGAACACGGACGCCGAGACTCTCGCTCTGGTCACGGAAGCACAGTGGGAGTTTAATCCCGAGAGTTTCGATGACATCACAGACGAGGCTAAAGATTTCATCTCGGGTCTTTTGACTAAGGACGCGGGGTAACTGATACTGAAGATTTTTCTTTTCTTTTTTTTTTTTTTTATCACAATCCAAGATTCTGGACTTTTTTTTTTATTTTATTTCATATTTAACCCTGAAAATCCGGTTGTCAGGCACCAATATAATGACACGTATTATTATTTGCTTTAAATTTAAATAAATGTCAGGGAAAATAATGTAATGTAACAGTAATGTGAAGAAAAATCAACATATCAAAGTACAGTTATGTACAGTTGAGGACAAAATGATTAGCTCTGTTTAAAAGCACTTTTCAAACAATGATTATTTTGTAGGCGGGGCTAATAATTTTGTCCTCAACTGCAGATGTTTGCTGTATGTGGTTTGCTGAGTGTAAACACACACACACTTCAGAATAAAATCCCTTTTCATGTAGTAAAATGTCCGAGTTGATAGCAGACTTTACTTTCCTCACTCGTTCTCACTTCTTTATTTTCAACTTTTTTTTTCTCACACTAAATATGACAGAAGTAATGCAAGATCATCTTTTCTTTAACACATTTAAATGATCGCTATTTTTTTTTATATACATAAAACTTTTCATCTCTCACTCACAGAGTAAGAACCTCGTGCGATCAAGCCTTGCTTCACCCCTGGATGGTTTCATTTGACGACTCCAGAACATCCAAATCTCTCAACAAAGACAAGATGAAAAGGTTTCTAGCGCGTCAGAAATGGAAGGTGAAAAATTGTTCATTTGGTGCTAGAATGATGCTAGAGACGAGGAATATGAGACCACCAAATCAACCTCTGAGTCCATGGGTGCTTCTCAATATCCTCATGTGCTCGATCCTCCGTCCTCCTCCTATGACCCAGAAATCGATCGAGCTTCGCCATCTTGAAGGACATCTCGATTCTCTAATTGCTCCGTGAGGAGGCGAGGAGCGAGGGTGGAGGAGGCTTCTGGAGGCCTTATGAGCCAGAGTAAAAGTACAGATACTTAGTGTAAAAATTACTCCATTACAAGTAACAAGTCACCAATTTCAAAAATACTTGAGTCAAAATTACTTCATTACAAGTAACAAGTCACCAATTTCAAAAATACTTGAGTCAAAGTGTTTATTTTAGTAGCTTATTGCTGCTTTTTAATCACTAAACGAATGTTTCTTATAACATTCTATTGAATTGAATTTTGACTGCAATTGAATGCCTTTATTGTCATTGTAAAATATTTCTTTATTAATTCACTTCGTTAGGTGTATTTAGTTATGTCTCACATAAAATAAACACATTACCATTTATAACTGTGTAAAATTCTTTCTACATAGGACTGAGGAGACAGTTAATCAAAGGATGCATGAATCTTCATAAACTTCAATATAAACTTAAATCACTTACTTAATTATACAATTGTATGTAGCCTGTTGTTTTTTGTACAGTGTATTGTACAGTTGTAATACACAAATGTTTGTTTTTTTTTAAATACAAGAACTGTTGTAGACGTTTGAATTTTATCAAATGAAAAAAAAAAGTAAGGAAAGAAGCTAGGAGAGGACGCGAGGACGTGCGAAGAAAGAATTGAGAATCACCCCATGAGAATAAAAAAAAAAAAAAAAAAATAGATGAATCAAGAACTTGGCAGGAAACTGCGTTGTCTTGGCTACAGCTGTTTTGAGCGAAAGATGGTAGAGAGATATTAGACATGGAAGGACAAAATAGAGATTTAAATAAAAAAATGTATATACGAAAAATAGATAAATATTAGTTGATGATAAAAATGACATACAAATGATATTGTGAGGTAGTAACACCTGTTTATTAATCATGTAGTTCAAGTGTAAACATTAGAGAGACTTAATCATACCAAGGACATGTAAATCTATTAATCCAGGTTAGTGGTAAATCCATGTTAAATGTAAATCTATTAATCCAGGTTAGTGGTAAATCCATGTTAAATGTAAATCAACCAATCCAAGTTAATTGTACTTCCATTAATACAGATTAATTATGAATTCAATAATCCAGGTGAATTGTTATTTGATGTTTGTGATGCAGAAAACGGGCAAAGCGCTGCTGGCACTGAAAAGGATGACACGCTTCACCAAAACCCACGGTGCCGAAATTCCGGCCAATCCTGACACGGGTAAAAGCGTGAAGACGTTCTGTGATGCCAGCCAGTGTGAGGGCAGCTGTGATCTGGGCAGAGAGGCAGAACAGGCCGTGGCAGCTCTGGAGAAGCAGCTGTGTGCTGAGCCGCGCTTTCACCAGAGCCTGTGTGACATCACTGAGAGGGGCGGAGCCACGGTGGAGCTGCGCTGTGCCGTACACGGTACTCGCTGTTAGTTACTTTACAGTCATTCGGCAGACGCTTTTCTCCAAAGAGACTTACAACCTTTGTCTTGTGTTCACTGACTGTCATGCTGTTCTGTCTAGTAAGTCTCTTTATATAGTCTATTGCTCCTCTTTTTGTCTTTTTTCAGTTAACATGTATCTCTCTTGCCCTCGCCCGCTCTCACTCTCTCTCTCGCTCACCCTCTCTCTCGCCCTAAAAAAAACCCCCAAACAAACCAGGATCTCTCGCCCTCCCTCCCACTCTCTCGCCCTAGCGCTCTCTCTCGCTCTCTCACGCCCTCACTCTCTTACGCCCTCCCACTCTCTCGCCCTAGCGCTCTCTCGCCCTCCCACTCTCTCGCCCTGGCCCTCTCACGCCCTCGCCCTCCCTCGCCCTCCCTCGCCCTCCCTCGCCCTCCCTCGCCCTCCCTCGCCCTCCCTCGCCCTCCCTCGCCCTCCCTCGCTCTCCCTCGCTCTCTCTCGCCCTCTCTCGCTCTCTCTCGCCCTCCCTCGCTCTCTCTCTCGCCCTCCCTCGCTCTCTCTCTCGCCCTC
>MU204191.1:11520878-11544339 GCA_017309775.1 Paedocypris sp. Pulau Singkep
ACAGCGGAAAACGTTTCTAATGTCTTAAATGTGTGTGTGTCAGGTTTTCCTGAGCCGGAGGTGGTCTGGCTGTTTGAGGAGAAGCCGCTGGAGCACACGGAGCGCGTTCAGTTAAAGCGTGATCAGGACGGACTCTGCACTCTCACCCTCGTTTGCGTTCACCCAAAGGACTCTGGGATTTATAAATGCTGCGCAACCAACGGCCAGGGGAGGGCGCTGTGTTCAGCCAGACTCACTGTGCAACAGTAACATTTCAGCCAATCACACGCGAAACATTTTAATTCATATAGGGCCTGAAAAAAGTGCACTTTTAGAATTTTGTACACATTTTCCTCATTTAAGTTTTGACGGAAAGAGGAATGACCGTAAAATGCAATTCTAGTTTGCGTTGTGGAAGAAATCTGTACAATATTTGAACGTCAATAAACATGTTTTTAAAGATATGCTTTATTTGTTAATGCTAAACAATGTGTCTCATGATTTGCATTAAAAACCTACAGATCACATAAAAACCGTTGATTATTTAAAAGCGGTCACATGACTGGCCTTTGACATTGACTTGATTTGTCATCTGAAGGCAAACTTTTTCAGATGATCTCTACGCGTTACATACTGAGAGCTGATGTTCATAGTGTCCAATGGACTTGGCAACCAAATGCACACAACTATACAAGCCAACCTTAACCATTTTTTTTTAAATCTCAACATTAGATGAGCAATAAAAATCATTGATATTGCTTCTGAAAACCACAGCTGACAAAATTATTTTCAAAATGATATAAAATCACAATCGGCAAATTAAAAGTTCCGCTCCGGACAAACTCACTCGGAGTGACTGACCGCTCTCGTCCGTCTCTCCTGGACCCGCTTCTGTAAAAGATCCCAGGCTTTCAGAACCTGCAGAAATAGCAGTGTAATATTCATATATTTATAGATATGCATCATTTATACAAAGTTTCTACACATATAAGCACCCTTTTTTCCAAAACTCACCTTCAAACTGGACCAGAGTACTGGGACGCTTATGCACATACTTCAAAATCATGAATACATATAAAATAAATTATAATACTGTAAAACCTCTAATAGAACAGCAGCTCTAATATACATATATATATATATATGTGTGTTCTATTAAAGGTTTTTCAACTAGCATCTGAAACGCGACTTGTTTTTAGATACAGAATAAAAAATACGTCATTGATTTCTAAAATATCTAAAACAGCTAATATATATGTATGCAAATTCTGCATGAAATAAACAGAACAATTCAGAGACCGATTTCCCAAGTCAGTTTCCCCTTTTCTAAGTGTAGATGCACTGCTACGCTAACAGCTAGCGCAGACGTACCTGTCTCTGGGTCACTTCCGGCTCCCACAGTGTGCACAGCACCACATGTGCCTGCTGGAGAAGTTTGGGGTTTGACCACTGGCTCTCCAGCCTCTTCCTGGCAGCGTCGTCTTTCACGCCGTCTCTCTGGACTATACGCTTCACCGCCTGACACATTCAACAGACATATATACGTCTCAAGTACTCAATAGAAGTATCGTATTTAAGCAAATATATTTGACACATGCTCCTGACTCGACGTTTGGAAACAGATTTGCTTATTACATATTTCAAATATGCATAGGAATATATCTAAAATTGGGAAAAAGGGATGTGTGTTACTTTGTGTGTTAGTTTGTTTTTTACCAAACACTAAATTGCATAAGTTGCATCCCTATACATGATAATACACACTATGAAGCATGGTGGTGGAAAGTGTAATGCTGCGGGGGTGTTTTTTTTTTTTTTTTTTCCCCAGAAAAGTGTACAGACGACATATCATGGGGAAGGAATGAATGGGGCCATGGATTGTGATATTATAAGCAAAATCGTATTTCCAGTAGCATCAATCCTAAGTATGGCAATACTATAGCAATTTGCATTTTATTGCACTATACCACTTATTTTGAGTACTTGCATTTCAGTACTCGTCGTCACGAGTAAGTAATATTAATTAAATAATAAAAACATTATTTAAATTTATAGCTAACAGCTTTCATCATATTATTTAACAAAAAAAAAGCAAGGGGCTAATTTGGAATTAAGAACATTTATTTAAAATGAAAAGCACGTTGTATGCAACATATCACCGAAGTAATTTTTTTTTGAAAATACATTTTTTATTGATCATTTTATATGATAAAATGACAAAAACACATTTTTTTAATAAAAAATGTGTTGTAAATTCTGCTGTTTTGGGCAGCACAAAGATCATTTAATAATAAAAGTTTGCTGTTTAGTGCACACTATTGCACTTGTGTTAAACGCGCTACATTTGGACTGTGGGCGGGGCACATTTCTCAGACCGTGGTATTGGGGAATTTAACGAGTTCTTTAGAAAATGTGATATCGAGGTGGATACTCTCAGTTTTTGTTGTTTGTTTTTCCTCAAGTACCTCTTCTTCTGGGATGGTGGCCACCCAAACCTCATGAACTAAATCCGTCCATCCCGCCTCCAGCAATACGGCCGCGTCCACCACGCAAACATCAGCGCCTACAGGAAGAGCATCACACTGAATAATCTCAGCCGCTGGAGACGAATACAGATGGTTTAACACTTCATCTCACCTTGATCTTTGGCTTTTTCTATTCTTTTCTTCACCAGCAGGGCAATCTCGGGCCACACCACGTCTGTAAGAGCTTTCAAACGAACCTGAACGACACACAACAGTATTATCAACGGATCAGAAAAGATGAAGAATATTCAGATTTGTTCATTTTACCTGATCGCCAAAAACTTTTCCACCAAGCACTCGTCTGTTAATCGTCTTGTCATCGTTGAGGATTTCTATGTAGTGAAAGAGTTAGAAATAAAATAGCTGTTTTTGTTTCTTCTTTCAGACCGTAAATATCAATAACAAAAAAAAAATGTAAAATACAACTACCTTTTATTTAATTCAAAATCTCTCATACACTACAAATCCCATAAAATTGCATAAAATTGAAATTGTACAATGTAACATAAAAGCACAGGTTTATTTTGTTTGCAGCACGTTTACATTTCTACCTTGTATAATTCTGACATGTTGTATTTTTATGAGCAAAACATATCAGTTATTTAAAGACATTATTTATGTTTTTCATTTAAAGACGTTATTTATTCCAATTTATTTACATATAAAAGTTTATGTATTTATCGAGTGAGATTACTGTCTGTATTTATCCATATTTCTGGATGGATAAAAAAATAGAACATTTTGAAAAAACAGTTGAATCCTTATTTGAAAAAGCAATATCACTTTAGAATAAATTAACTCATCCTTTAAATTTGCTTCAATTTGTATTATTAATTTGTATCTTTGTTTATTAATTTAGTTGTATAAATGATTATTCTTTCGGCCCCTGACTTCTAAGTTTTGGCCACCATGTTTTAAATAACTGTCATTTCTCCACACCGGTTCCGAACTCCTGCAGCAGCTTGTGGTAGGCAGATGTTCCGGGCAGGTAAACCTCATGTCCGAGCTGATCGCAGTCGATGCGTGCGGCTCCCAGCGCCTCCATTCGCCGCGCTATAGAGCTCTTCCCCGAGCCGCTGCCGCCCGTCAGGCCGATGATGTAGGGATCCAGTGAAAGGTCCGGCTTCGGCTGAGACACAAGAAGTCAGTCAGTTTGTCAGCATGGCCACTAAGAACTAGTGTTGGCAAAAATAACGATGTTTCGATAAGTATTGATACTGAATAACCTTGAAGATCTAAAACGGTTTATGAAAATACCGTTGTTGAAACTCTGGTTCATTAAATGATTTAAACAGTCTTTTTTTTTCTTCTGGACAGTATAAACGATATTTTATTATAGTTTTATTTATTTTTGCACTTTATTGGCTTGAGATTCCTCATTCAGACACGTTTTCATGTTGTAGTCTTATGTATTTTTTATTATGTAAAATAATACATGTACATTATGTAAAAAATAAAAAGACCCTAAAATTGTTGCGGTTTTTCCTCAGTGGTATCGAGTATTGACACTTTTCTAAGTATCCTATTGAAGTTGCTATTTCTAGTATCGTGACAACACTATCATGGACTTAATCTTGCCATTTTATTTGGCAATAACAAAACTAAATGTTCTTGCATTGTTAAAAGAGAAGGGGTATTATGGGTAATATAAGGGAGTAGAAGTCTCACTGATGGCGGATTGATCAATGTGCCCAGTAATCTGCTTCTCAGGCTGGAAGAACTGATCTTCTCTTCCTCGATGTCAGCATGATGGGCGTCTTTCAGCAGCTGGATTTCATACAAAACCAGTTCTGACAATCCCTGCGAAAACACATCACCATCTTTAAAAACATTAAACATGGAAAGTTTTACACAACAAATAATAATATAGTGCAAAACACCATTGCATATTTAACAACAGTAACTTTCTTTTTTACTTGGTCTGCACAAAATAATTTTGAACATTTCCTTATAAGTACTTTTTTCTTGAATATTGTACTTTTTCTCTATTATATTTAATCTCTGTTAGTATTTAACACTTTTTTAACACTTTACTTTTAATATTCATTTTGTACTAATGTACAAATGATTATATTTTAAAGGGTGCATTTTAAACAAAATTGAAAGCAAGAATTAAAAAAAAAAAATGGCAAACTGAAAAATATTCCACAAAGAAAATATATTGTGAATCTCCCTTTAGGACGAGATGAATCTACAAAGAAGAAAGATAAACATGGAAGTTTTATATTTTACATTTTTATTTTATATGTCATTAAAATAAGCATATAATTTTTTTTACATTTAATAAAAATTACACATTTATATTGAATTAAAATACAAACTTATGTATATAACAAACATTTTATATCAAATAAAATAAAACAGTGCATAAAACACTTTTTAAAAAATTAAAACAATACATTTTAACTGGTTTTATTAAAAAATTCCAATACAAATTATTTTATATATTTAAAAACCAATGTATTTATTTATATAACATATATACAATTGCATAATGAACTTTGTATTTTTCAAAACAATAAACCATTTCCAGGATTAACTTAAATTCAGAAATCGTGAATCTCCACAAATGTGTGAAAGTAAAACTCACATTTTCCACTCGCCTCCGGTTGACAGCATCACCCCCTTTCCTCGTCTCTTCACTGACCACAATGCACTGCAGCTCGGGGTCCCGAACGGAGGGGCCAAAAGGGTCCGACAGGGGGACGATTTCCACCCTGAGCGCAGGTTTGACATCTTTCAGGAACTCGTGCAATCTCTGCACTCTGTGTTCATACGGCTCGATCAGATCCTTCAACACCTTATCTGCGCACCAGAGTGATACAAGTGTGAGAAAAAAAAATATATTAAATATCATATTTACACAAATATAATCACCCCGCAAATATAAGAAGCCCTCTGATTTTTTAAGCACAAAATAAATAATGTCTATAATGTCAAATAATGTCACTACATTCATTGTTTGCAAAGGATTCTTAACTTGGATTAAATGTTAACTTTAAACATATGATAAATGAAAATTATCCAACCATTTTGATTGTGTTTGTTCCTTGGTTTTGACTCTGATTATGGACTTTATTTGAAATCAAATCAAATTTGTTGCATGTCTGTTTCGATATTAATTATTGTATTTAGTTTATTTTTAATTTTGAAAACTGCCACTGACAAGTGTCAGGATGTGTCTAATGTTTCTTTATTTCTGTTCAGCCAATAAAAGCTCATTTACATGTCTGCCTCCAGAACCATTATGTACGAAAAAGTATTTGCAATTATTGCCTACATTGAATATGGAATATTGGGCGCTTATATTTTTGCGCATGTGACATACCAATTATATAAGCATTTTTAATAATATGGCATAAGCAACCCCAAAGGTTTTGAGCGTCTGAATTTGGAAAAACAATTGTACTTATATTGTTCTTATTATAAGTAAATACGGTATTCACAGCGAAAGGAATATTGCAAGAATCCCACTAACTTTTTAACAGCTCCTTGTCACACACCCCGATCAGAAAGCGTCTGTTGGCCAGCAAACAACAAATATTCAGCAACGTCTTGTGAGCTCCGTGCAGCCGGTCAAAAGTGCCTCCGACCACCACATCACCAAACGTCTCCAAGGGTTTGGAGTCCAGCGTTCTTCCTCGCCCACACTCTTCCTCCTGAAGGTGGGAGTGCAGGAGCACAGAGGAGAGACTCGGGGTGCAGACGTAGCAGCGGTCAGCGTACTTCTGCAGACACTGGCTGACCAGAGACGACTGGCCTGGGTCATGGACGGGAAAGTCGGTCAGAACCACTTCTGGAGAGTGGGACAGAGTCTGCGGGATGGGAAAGGGTCCGTTGATAGCACTGTGAGAAGCCCCAGACTGGGCACGGATGTTGGTCAGTAGCACCCTGACATCCAGATGCCCGCAGATGTCGGCTGCGTTGCTGTAGAGGCGTGAGATAAGAGTGCAGAGATCCACCACGGGAGGGATGTAGACGGGTCGGGCGTGCCCAACCGCGCCCAGGTTGAGCCCGGGGTGGAGATGGACATACAGTGTGCGCTCCACGACCTTGGCGGCAGAGGTCAGCACTGGGCCGATGCGGAGAGGAAGCGTGTGTAATGGAGACGTGAGGACCAGGACGCCCGTGCTGAACATGGACATAATTGACCTGCCTTAGACCAGATGCTGAAAGACATGACAGCTCAAGATTATGACTACAAATTTACTTTTGTAGATTTACTAACTTATGTGTTAATAAATTTCACAAATGTCACAAATTAATTGCATTTTTTTAAATGTTTTTTTAAAAATACAGTTAAAACTTAGAGTGAATAATACGTATATAACGGTGAATAAAATAGTTACAATTTTTGATATGGCCACTAGGATATATCGAAATAGTGCTCTTTATTCCTGTGAAGCAAGTTACAAACACACAAAAACCCGGAGCAGTGGGCAGTCTTACACCGTGTCTTGCCCAAAAACACTTGTTTTGGAAGCTACCAAACAGGTTTTCGAACCTGCAATGCCTAGATGGCAGGTCCAACTCGTGTTTTATTTTAAAACGAAAAATAGTTATTTTAAAACGATGTACATTGATTCAATTTTAAGTTATTGTTGTACAGGAATGTCTGCGGGACAAGTAATACCTTTTCTCAAAAGAGCTTTTTCCGCAATAATAAAGAGACAATGTCGATCCCACAAGATCATTTTACAACAATCATTCAAGTATACAAGTTCAAAACATCAATCTGATCTACTAAATTCACCCGAAAATACCACTAAGGCGAAGCGAGAAGTGCAACACAACGTATTCTAAAATAGACCAGGAAAAAAACTGAATAAAGACCCCATTAAAACACACCTGAAACATCGAAGTATATAATGTTCGAATCTCTATAAACCAGCAGCGGACAATCTTTCAGCATCAAACGTCGTCTTCATGGTTGCAGGTAACGACGTCTCCTACGACTGAGAGAACTCATGGCACCTCGACCCAGGAGATCATGTGATCGCATACCGATTGCTGATTGGCTGACAGAGAAGTTCCGATACTGAAGGATTATGGGATTTGTAGTAAAGAGAAAAAGAGGCCGCTTAAGGGCAACGTTTAATTTTTCCAATAAGATTCAAATTTACTGATTCTAAATGTAAATGTAACGATTATCTAAATATACGGAGGCCAAAACCTGAATTGTTCTCGATCGTGACTTTTAATAAGTTGTTACCTATATCCAACAGAGTATTTCGCGAAATAAACAGTAAAATTACGATATTATTTTGTTACGTAATTCGTATGTAAACGACATTCACTGACATCTCTTACATCATCTTACCTTGTGATCTCCAGATTATTGTTATATACAATTTGAATCTTAAACATTTGGTATAATTTAAAAAGTGACGCAAAATGCATTTTTCTTACTTTGTTCAAAAACGTTTTAAGATACTTTTGCTGGATCTGTTAAAATCATACCAAGTTACAAGTTAAAGCTGTTTCGCACAAATGACCTTTAATTAATTAATTAATTAATCCCAAATTTAGACTATGACTTGCTCAAGTTCTTTGTGATGCAGAAATGGAATTGCGGATGAAATTGACAAATATACTTTTCAGCGTGCAGAGTAATTTTAGTTTGGAGGTTTGCAGTGTCTTTAAATCTAAATTTAAATCTCTATGGAGGCCTTGGGACCGCAAAACTTGACGCTGATATGTCCTACATAATTCTCACTGTAAAGCATCAATTTACGATATATTGTTATATAAGTTTTAATATAGGAATTTTATAACATGAAAATCATAACATACATCTTGCAAAGTGATCGTGAATGGACTATTCTAGTTCTCAAAGACGTTACTATACAATCATTTAATTTCGTTTTGTTTACAAATTACTAGATTTCAAACAGGGAAAATCTGTATTCCGAATAAATTCCATATGTTCACTTGGTGATGAGACATCAGACGGACTCAATTCTGCTTTTGTTGGGACTTGAGTTTGGGGGAGAAGGTGGCGAGATAAGGCCGTCTCCTGCGGATGCGCACATCTGCTTGGTCGTCCTCATTGATGTATCCTGAGAAAAGAGATCATGATGCTGAGCAAAAAAAAGATCCAGAATCCAAAAGTTCTGAGATTTCTTCAGCACCTCTTTCCTTGCAGGTCTGTGTGGACGGGAATCCCACTTCCCAGAAGTTTTCCGGAGTGGAAGGAGGAATGTATCGGTATCGATGCCGTGAACATGAGGAAAGTTTCTTCTGCCTTTCATCTTCTGGAAGATCTGCATAATACTGCAACGACAGCAAGTCACAGACAAAAATTCAAACCCGAAACCTCATAGACACAAGGTCACTGGACCACAACTGAAGAAAGAGCTGTTCACATACAATTTCACACTCTTTGCAATAATGTCCTTGAAGTTTCCTCCTTTCGTCTCTCTTTCGCACAACCTCCACGCAGGCGTAAGACTTCGTCCTGAAAGACAGAAACATTTTAAAATAATTTCTCTTGATAAACTTTGATCATTTTGAGTGTGAGTTCCAGTTCTGATAGTTCCTTTATAACATCAGACTTTAACAAACCAGCTTTGCGAAACACGTATAAACACGGTGTCATTTAGTTACCAAGAATGAGACAATGTAAACGCATGCCACGTTAAAAATATAGCAGATTAAAAGAAAAAACTAAAATATGATATAAATAAATAAAAAGGTGAGTAAGATTGTCAATATGGCCAAAAAGAACCTTATCAAAATCATGCTCTTCATTTAACCATCCAGTGAAGTGAGACACACAAACCCGGAGCAGTGGGCTCCGACGTAATTATTCAAATTTAGATTAACCAATCAAAACCCAGTTCAAACTATTTAATTAAACACCTCGGCAGCCACCAATCGTAATTCTGACATGTGATTTGTTTTTGCGTAATTGGGGGCTAGAGGAAGGGGTCGGATGGTCTGCAAATAGCTAAAAGTATGTATAAATAATACCAACAAAATTCATTAAAAAATGTAGTAAATGATCCATATTCACCTGCAGGAAGTGTCGTCTTTGGACTTCCCTGGCTCCTGCTCTACAGGAACGCGAAACTCGTTCCGGTTAAATGCTGATAATAAAATGCTGATAATTAACGTTCCGGTTAAATGCTGATAATAAAATAACAGACAGAATGTAATTGTAAGGTTACTTGATACAGGTTCATCCATGTCCTCATCTTCCTCATCAGGAACACAGCTCTCATCCTGAGGACACGACTCATAGTCTCCGTAACCTGTCTTGTCGAAGATGTCAGCAAGACTATCGTTGGCTTTCTGTCCGATTCCTGTGAATTAATCAAATGGTTCCTATGATCTTACAGTTTGGTAATGTCCCATGAACTTTGCACTGGCCAGTGTAAAGTCATTAGTAATTTAGTGTTTTGTTTTGCAATTTAAGTTTTACATAATTATTTATGTAATTTACATTTACTTTTGTCCAAAGCAGCTCACAGAAATCAAGTTCAGTGTCTTGCAAACTAAGTACTTCGAGGAATTCGAACCTGTAACAACTCTCTAACACTAGGTAGATTAGTTTGCCTTGGTAAATTAGCCAAATGTATTAAAAATTAAGTTTCTAGATAAAACGAGAAACTAAACGCATCTCAACACAGGCTAGGACCTGAAATGTGTTCATTTTAATGAACTACATGGTGCCGAGTTCAAGAACCTGAGGATATTGTTTCCTAAATGTTCTGTTGGGGAAACTGAATTAATCGCAAACTGAAACGAATGAATTAGTATACAACTGTATAATATATATAAATATATATATATATATATTTTTTTTTTTATATAATATTATACAATATTTTTTAAGTTAATAATAAGTTATTCAGGTCAACATGACACCTTGTTTTCATGAAGATTTAAAGAAACATTTTTTTTTCAACCTTTGAAAAGATAATTGACTGATAAATACTTAAATTACTGTTTTTAATTTAAATAAATAAATTAATTTACTGTTTTTCAAAAATTGGCTGAAAAAAAAAGATTTTTGTTTATGAACTTGTCAAATTTAGAAAAATAGGAAAAACATATTAGAATTAAACATATTTTGGGCCATATTAATTTGAAAAAAGAAAAAAAAAAAAAAAAAAAAAGAAATATGAAACAATTAAATTGGTGCAGCGGGTCTATCTTTCCGGAAACATTACTTTTGTCCGCCAAAACTCTACCTGATAATCAGAAGAAAATAAAGAACAAACGGTGAAAAGGCTGATGACAGGATGCAGACCTGTGGCTTGCGTTGGTTCCATCCTGTGGCTTCGTAGCAGCAAACTGTGACTCACAAACGTGCAGTCGGTGTCCAGAGTCTCCACGTCTGGTCTTGGCTTCAGCCGTTTAGGAAATACAGAATTGAAATACAGTGACGAAACACAATTCAAACTTCGACTTGAATTAAAAACTTTACTTTAGGCAAAGTAATAAAGCTAATATAAATAAATAATATAAATAAAATAAAGCTAATATCTGAAGATGAATGACACTATTCTTGAAAATAGTGATATTGTAAAAACGTTACTTAAAAAAGATTGTGTGCGTGAGTATGTATGTTAATTATTTTGTTACTGTATTTATTTTGAGTTTGATTGTTTATGTATGAGAGAACAAGTGTGTTTTGAGTGTATAAACGTTTTAGTGTGTGTGCCTGTGTTTGTTTGCTTTGAGTTATTTTTCTGAGAGAGTCCAAATTTGATAGTCCAAGTTTGAATGTGTGTGTTTAAAGTTTGTTTTTGTTTGATGGTGTGTGTGAGAGAAAATATTTTAACATTTAAAATTGCTTAAAATTTGGAATATATACAACTGATCATGTATATTATTGTCTAAAAAGACTAGGAAACCACAAGCTCAAAAAAGTGATCAGGTTTGTATTTGAAATATAAAATATTTGACTGTACCAATAAGTTAACAAGTGAACAATCTGGATTTCAGTTTCTGGTTTAGCTAAAAATACATAATAAAAAAATAAATAAATCAATCAATAAAAAAGCCAGTACCCTGAGGTGAGAAGACTCCTCCAAATTCTTCTGAGCTCCAGGATCATTACTCCAACTCTGATCTGACCATCATAGAAATAAAAGTCAATTGTGAATTGTGTGGAATTACTGAATGATTTACTGGCACTAGACACAGAAATTATGAATCTATTAAAACATGCAATAAAATCACCGTTAAGAACATTTTCTCCATCCGGATGTCTGTCCAACAATTTCACTTTTTTGGAATCCTGAAAGCAAAAATGTACGCTTTTAATACGTTTTTTTCCCATTATGTCTGAATTATTATTGTATGAATAATTATATGTATAATAATTATTCCATTCTTATGTCAATTTGCCAGTCATCTTGCCTGTGGTGCTAGTAACGCTGTAATTCTGTTCTCCGAGTCGGATGGAGTGGAAGCAAACATGAGTCCCTTGATGTTTGTCTCATCCAGGTCCTCCAGACTGCTGTCAGACTTCACTTTATCCACCTTTTTTCGCTTTCCTGTAGCAGACATATGTCTGTGGCTGTTCGGAGGAGTGCGTGGAACAGCGGTTGGCTCAATCTGGGGTCCAGAACTCAGACGTCGGTGCAAAATCGACGGTGAATTGTCTTTCTTCTCTGCAGTAATGGAGCTTTTGATGTTTCTGAAGGAAAAAAAGCAGTTTTTGAAAATCTTGTTGTATTGCCATTACTTTAAATTAAATATTATTTTCTTTTTCCTTTCCA
Source organism: Paedocypris sp. Pulau Singkep (assembly GCA_017309775.1). NCBI lineage: Eukaryota > Metazoa > Chordata > Actinopteri > Cypriniformes > Paedocypris > Paedocypris sp. Pulau Singkep. The sequence continues at coordinate 11,533,114 of MU204191.1, forward strand.
TCCGTAAGCACAAACACCTCAACATTGAAATTACTGGTGCCTTTCACGCAACCAAATATCAATATTTAACCCTCACAAAAACACAACTATCTGTACTAAATGTACCGTATTTATGCAAATAGAGTATAACAATTTTTTTTCAGGTACAAAATAAACATTGCATTAATAATCAAGCCTCACGTTCTTGGTGTTCTGACTTTCCAGAAACCTAAAAATCTACTTTTAACAAACCTAACGTATGACTCTTTTACTTGAATAAAAAAATAACTAAAATAGAACGTTAAAAATTATTTCTAAATGTGGTATATCTCCAGTAGGGGGTGCTATTGTCCACTTGATAATTTCATGTATCTTTTCAAATACATTACATTTGAAATACGCTCATATAAGCACCAGTTATTGAGCGTCTAAAATTTAAAAAAATCAGGTGGTTATATTTGCGTAAACACGGTGATTACAAAGAACGCTCTTTCTATACAACGAATGCAATAGAGACAGAACACGGACATTAAAAACCATTTGGATCTAAACCAGATTGCCTGTTTCTGAGGATCTCATGCCAGAATGTGTGCACTTAATTTATTTATTATCAGCTTGTTTGACTGTACTGTGATCAAAAGAGGATACATTTCATTGTCTCATGCAACTGAAAAGATTCTTACTTAACAACAGACACATGTTCATCAGGGTTTTGGTCCAATTCAGCAACTTTGTCATGATCAGCGTCGTCACTCTAGAAAGATAAAACACGTGAGATAATGAGTGAAGAAATTATTTTCACATAAATGTCCATCAATTTTACAAAAAATATGAAAAACGTCAATGAATGACCTGCTCCGTTTGGAAATCCATGCGGCAGGTCTCTGGTACCATCGTCTTAAAGTGTTTTTTCTCGTCACTTTCTAAACCACCACATAAATAAATAAAAAAATGAACACATTTATATTTATATTTATGTAACCAAACACACACACCATATCAATCAAAATCCTACCTGCTGAAGTAACACAGATCATATCCATCTCACACGTCTCAGCAACCAACACACCTCTATCGTTGGACACAGATTTGGTTTCTAAAAAAATTAAATGAAGAAAAATGTATTTATAAATAAATAAAAGTTTATTTATATAGTGCTTTTCTTACTCCCAGACCGCTATGTGGAATTAGGACTAAGAAAAAAAAGAGCCTTTAAAGAAGGAGAATGTGCTAAACAGTCTGACAGGTTGAACAAGCACACACACACACACACACACACACACACAGACAAGACTTACTCTGTGCGCTGGGGTGTGAGAGCGACAGTGGCTTCTCAGCATATCGCACATGATTCTGCTCTTTCCGTCGCTTCAGTTTGCTGATCACAGGTAATGAGAGCGGGCGGCGGGGAGAGTCCGGGATGATGCCCTCCTCAGCCTCGGAGGAGCAGGACATGTTCTGAGGAGAGCTGATCACACACACACACACACACATACATGAGGATGGTCGGGGATTTTACGGGATTATTTAACTTCTGAGACGTTGAGACTCACCCTGTCGCTTGAAGCGGCTCCAGCTCATTTCCCAGACACTTGCTTTCATTTTTTAAAGACGCTTTCTCTGCCTCTAAACGCACAAAAGCAAATTATTGTTAGGTTGTTTGTAACAACACGTGACTTACGCAGTGAGCTAAACAGCTACTACAGTACGTGTTATTCGATTCACTTCTCTAGCTTTGTATGTTTTTGAAAATGGCTTTGTAAATCAACAATCTATACTATTATTTATAAATATATTTCTAAACTTTTGAATTTGAACGTTAATTAGATTGTTAGAGTATAGAAGGTGTATTCACAGTTGAAGATGGTTTAGAATAGAATAGAATGGACTAGATTAGAATAGAATAGAATGCCTTTAATTTCATTGTATCATTGGGTTACAATAAAATATACATACTGAATAACCAATATAAATAACTGCAATATATTAAAATATGGTCCAAAATATAGAAGACAAAAAAACGGTTCAAATATCACACATGATTCAAGGTGCTATTGACAAAATACACATAGTACAAAGGCAAATATAAATAACAGAGTGGCTGGTTTAGTAGAAAAACACATTATTTTTTAACCACAATAGTTTTGTACGCAACAACTGCAGTGTCTGTTACACAAATTTAAAACCAAAAAATGTTTTTGACAGAAGTTTCAATGATGTCTCAAACTTCAGGCTCAGTCTCGACTTTTTCTTTGAATGCAGAAATTCTAATGGATTCTAGTCTGGACTTTGTGCAAGTAAAGGTCACGTACACTCACTAGATTTAGAGATTAGTGGATAGAAGTCCACAATCATGGGAAAAAAATTGTTTCGATCCAAACCCACAAAAATGTTCCAGGTGCAATTTGACATTATATTTAACAAAATTAAATTAGATAACTTTTAAAACCATTTCTACAAATCTAAACCCTTGTTATATCATTTTAGCAAATTATGTAGTTTGACAGTCACCAGCGGGGGGCGGTAGATCATTATGTAAAATTGTGCATTCTTAATGAAAGAAAGTTTGCAAAAACTTAGGATAATAATTTTATCACCTCACATAGTTGACAAAATCTCACCAGATTTAGAGAATAAAGACAGCTTTTCATGATTGGCCCTTTCAGACTCCATCTTTGATTTATCTTGATGGTTCTCGACACCAGCACAACGATTACACGGTCCAGAACGTAGCCTGACAGAGAAAGATAAAACTCAGTGAGGCTCAGACTAAAAGCCATTCTCATTCAAAAAAACTGATGGTTCACCTCTCCTCCAGCAGATGGATCTTCTCTTGCTGGATCTTCTGCTGCTCTCGTAGCTGCTGGTTTTTGCTGTGAAATTCGCTCAGTTTTTGAGCATCTCTGAGAAAGAAGCAGTAAAGTAAAACCATTGATTATGTTTGTATGTAATAAATTATGAAGAATTTATTTTATTTCGAAATTCAGTAAACAAAGGTAAAAAAAAAAACGAATGTCACATAGTATACAGGCTTTAAAAAGTCTTTTTTTTTTTTTTAACGCCGACTTACAGATATCGCTCCTTCTTCAGTTTGTTCACCTTGGCTTGCAATTCTGTAAAAACAGCATTGTGACTATAATGAAAGCACAGTAAATTGAGATTTTGTCGTGATTTATGGCATTGACAGCTGGATTGACTGGATTATTAATCCCACGGTGAGGGAGTTTGCTTAATACTTGTTACGCAACATTCATCCACATATAGTGCTAGAGTTCTTCTTACCCTGCATCGCAGACTCGTGGAAGTCCGCCACAACCTTCAGAAGCTCCTGGAGTTTCTCTCTGGACTCTGAGAAACATCTCGGAGAAGAACCGTGTTCGCTCACATCAGGCGACTCCATCGCTTCTGTCGGTGTCTTCACGCTTTCGGTCTTCGCACACGTGACGTGGTCATCTGTGAAGACTGGAGAAGCGGTTAAAAGTGCTGTTTAATGAAGGAGCTGGACATAAACTTGATTAGGAGCAAATGTGGGATGTAAACATTTAGGTTTGGCGCCTCAAGAGGGATTCTGGTAGTTCCGGTTACATTTTATCTAACAACCGTTATCGCCATCTAGAGGTGAGAATAATTATAACATCAATCACCATTTGCTGAACCTCAGGCAAACGAATAGAATAGAATAGAATAGAATAGAATAGAATAGAATAGAATAGAACAGAATAGAATAGAACAGAATAGAATAGAATAGAATAGAATAGAATAGAATAGAATAGAATACAATATGGACATAATTCTTTATTGTCATTGTATCACAGGGTTATAATAAAATTAGTATTGCTACTCCGTTTAGTGCAAAAAGAAAAATGTGATGATGGTAAAACACACAGAATAACCAAGAAATATAAAATAGAAATAACTACAATAAATTAACACATGCTCCAAAAATAGAAGGCAATAAACCTGTTAAATATAACGCAGGAGACAAGAACAAAAAGCAAGATGATAAAACAACACTGAATAAAACACTGAATGTCAATCTACCTTTGAATCTTTATAGTTAGAATTCAATTCAATTAAATTCAGGTTTATTTATAAAGCACCTTAAGAAATAACAAATGTTGGCCAAAGTGCTGTTCACGACCAATAAAACCATCAAACGTATGTCGATATAAAAACACGGAAAACAAGGATAAAACATCTAAAAATAAAAACAAAATATAAGAATAAAATTCACAGTAATTAAAATGTAAATCAGGGTTCGTGAGATCTTTGTTTGAGACCTGTGTTCTGGTCTCTGGTTTCATCCACTGTTCGAACTGAAACAAAATCAAATATTAGATGAATTAAATATATAGATGTGAGTGTGTATATTTTTAACCCTGTGATTAGCTGGACACATCCCTCTTTTATCTAAATTTTGGGAATGATACTCTTCTTCAACCGTTTGATTTTTTAAATATATTTTATTTTGTTCCCCTGTGAAAGGTTTTTTAGAGCAACTGTTTTAGTGTTAATGCAATTTAGTATTGAAGAACAAATTGAATATTTGTTCATTTCATGCCCAACAAGTTGACTTGAAAGTATAGTTTAGAAATAGAAGTGTAAAGATATATGAAAACACAACTCCTAACTCAAGTAAAACAAATCTCTCTTTCTATTTACAGAAAATGTACGCACATTAAACGGAAATGCCACATAGCATACACATTTTGCATTTAATAAATCCATTTTACACTGTTATACGTCCACAATGTTCAGAATTAACATTTTGTTCAAAAAGGCAGCAGCGAGTAAGTGATGTATGTTTAAAAAGATACACCAAAGAAGAAGAAGATCGGCGCGACAATACCACCGAAGAAGACGTTGCACCGGAAGTCGGGACAACTTTGCTCAACACAGCGGAAAACAGCTGTTGTTTAGACACAGGATTATATGGGTAAGTTCCGATGTCAACAACTTAAGTTATAGGTTTTGGTCGACCGGCATTTGTCGTAACATGCCGATGTTTGCAACATTAGCTCGCTCGCGGTGTTTTACTAGCAGTAGTGAACGTCGTAGGCTTTTAAAAGAGGGACGCTAACAGTCTTAGCAATCTCGGCTAACTTTCTGCCCAACGTCAGGTTGTTGACACATGTTATAACTCCATATGAAAGATGCTTTTTTGGTCATACCTCCACTGGCATTTTATATTTAGGCGTAACTCGTCAGAGAGACGATTTGATTGAGAAGAAACGTTTTAGTTTTAGCTGAATTATTCGCATGTTAAGGCAAATGTTAGAGTTGTTTACTTTACAATTGGGTCTAAAACGTAGAATCAAAACTACACAAACTGTGTAAAAATATAAAGCTATTTGTAGTTTGCGGCACATTAAAGGCACATTATTCTGTATATGTACTGTAAAACCTCTTTTAGAAGGGCACCATGACTGAAGAGTTGAAAAAAAGAACATCATGGCCAGAATAGAGGTTTTAGAGTATGTAGGATATATTTATGTGTGTATTATTTTGGAAATCCAAGCTGTATATTTGTCGGTTTATGCTTCTTGTCTCAGCTGTCAGTTTACATGTTAAAGAAGACAATTTCTTCTCCAATTACACTCCCTCTGCTAACAGATCAAGAAGATGTCATTGATAATTCAAATCTGTGTGTGTATTTTCTACTAGGGCTGTGCGGTAAACCGTTATTAACGTGGAAACCGGTATTGAGTTCTGCCACTATGGATTTTGCATACAGTATATACAGTATAACATGTTAAAGTTTCTCTCTTTATCTCTCTCTTGTTTCGAATAATCGTCAGGGCTATTACTTAAAAAGATATACTGTATTAAAAATGGAAGATGCTTATCCAGCTATTCACTACTCAGGTTACCCACTGCATCTAATTTCTTACTTTAAATAAAGTTAGAATACAGATTTTGTGTACAAATAATGCAATCAAGGTCTACTGAACTGTAAAACTCACCCTCCCAATTCCGTGAAACAATACTGATACCATCTGGACACTAGAAAACATTGTGATATTATGAATTATCACTCATATCACCCACCCCTCTTTTCTAACCAAAAAACGTGCAAAAAATAACACTGTAAGAAATAAATTAAATTAAATATAATAACTTTATAATAACAAAGTTTGTTAAAAGTATTGTTAAGACAAGTAATAAGCCAGAATTTTAGGTTTCTGAAAAGTCACAAGAAAAGCAAGCAGGTGCTCATGTTCACCTTTTATTTTTGAATGACTTGTATGAATTTTTATTTTGTGCTTATATTGAGGTAATTACGATGCTTGCTTTGTCTTTCCCCTCTAGAATGCCGGAACTGAGCCGAACAATGTCTTCTCCTGAGCCTGAAATGAAGAAGACAAGACTAGACCAGAATGCCGAGTCTGACGAGAACACGCAGATGAATCCGATGCCCAAAAAGCCATTACGAGGAAGGCCACCAAAAAGCAGAGGGATGGAAGAGCAACTATCAAAACTCCAGACGTCGAGCGACGACCATTTAAATCTCCTCCGTCGATCCACGAGGTTAAAGAAGGGCACGCGGGTTCGGCGGAAAATGGCCGGCACGTCTGATGGAGGAAAGATGGAGCAGAGTTGCAAAGCCTCGGATAAAACGCTACCTGTTCTGAAAAAGGGAACCAAGAAATACATCCCGAAGGTGAAGAGAGATAAGCCCTCCATCACCGAACCCATTCAAACGATAACAGCAGCCTTGTTTCCCGTGCAAATCGAGCACAACTACGGCCGTCTTCTCGACCTACAGAGCGAAGACATCACACTACCCCAACCGGAGAAAAACCACACCGCCAACATCAGCGACCTGCAGCAAGCCTTCCAGGAAAGCATCCCGCCACCACGCAGACCTTCCGTGGAAGAGCATAAGGACCTGACGGCCGATCCCTTCGAGAAGATCACGCTCAGTTTCGATGCAAAGGTAGACGTGATGGCGAAATCATCCCCACCTTTAGAGGCCGTTTTCAAAGTCATTCAGGAAACCAGTATCGCGAAGCACCCGTTCGCTTCCAAGGACATATCTGATGAGTTGGAGGGCGAAATCGAGATATCCAAAGTGTTTCTTCACGACTCTGAGGCGTTTTTGGAGGATGATATGGAGATCGAGCACTGTGTTGTCGAAATCGAAACCTACAAGGACTCAGAGACGGATTCCAGTTGTCACGAGGAACCACCGCCAGCTCCGAGTGTAGAGGACGAGGTGCCAAAAAAGCCCACGAGTGAGGTTGCAGGAGGTAGTGAGGTCACGTCTTCACCCTCTCTGCCCCAGGACAGTGCCACAGACCCATCGCTTCCTAAGAAGCAAGCGATGAACCCTCAAGCCCGGACCAAGGCACGTTTGGCGGCTCTGGCTGAGGAACGAGCAGCTGCTGCCAAGAAGCCTCCACCACGACAGCTCAACATTCTGGCGTTGTGTGAGGAAATCGCCGATGACATTGCCTCCGATGCCCCAGGCTCTTTAGATAAAAACACCCAACCAGAAAACGAGCCTGAATCGGAAATGCGAATGAAATCAGAGGATGTGACGTCACCACCTCCACCACCACCAGCACCAGCATCTGAACACACGTTTCTTCCCGGGAGCCTGTGCGACGAAGCTTCTGACGCCAAGAGCCAGGACGATACTCCCAAAAAGCGCTTTTTCCTCAGCCAGTTGTCTCTGCCGCTCAAAACCCAAGAGAAGAAGAAACTCTCCCGCTTTCAGAAGCTCCGACAAGTGGAGCTCCAGCGCGATAAGCTGACCTGGACGCGTGTCAAGAAGCTGAAGTCGGATCAGGTGAGCCAAGCTAGTTCTCCAGAGGAGGCGGAGCCCAGCCCCGCCCTCACCCCGGCTCCGCCTCCCGTTCCTGAAAGCGTCCCCAAAGCCGGTTTGAATGAGCCACGGCGGGCACTTCCTGCCCAGGCTCCGCCCATGCCCAATGGCATCAACAGCCCGAAGCCCAAACCCGTGGTGGACTACAAACCCTACACGCCCAGACGCAAATACTCACCGGATGACTTTGAACTCGACGGCTTAGAAGACGAGACTCAAGCTCGGTCGAACGAGGTGAATTTTGTGGCATGATTTTAAAAAGTCTTTACAGGATGTTTGGTGTACTTGATTTCCTGTGGTGTTCTGCGTTCTCAGTTAAACACGGAGCAGCCGTCTTCATCAGTTAAAGTCCAGCCCAGACCACCAGAGACCAAGCCGCCGGCCCCCAGTGTCACAGGTACCGTTCAACATTATGTGTGCCATTTGCCCTATTCATATTTTTGATGTACCGTATTTACACGAATATAAGCTCCCCATTTTTCCAAATTTTTAACAGTCAAAAACTTGGGGTGCAGTCCCCCCAAGTATAATCACAGTTTCCCTAAATCCTTAAGAGTATTTATTATTTTGTGTACTCACTATTTATTATTAAAGTAAAACGACATAGAAGTGAAATATGTGGACGAGAAATGCCACACATTCAACAGGAGTGTCCTGAGAGTAACAGTAGCGCCTCCCGCTGGCGTATCTTGATCTTGTGAAATTAATTGGAAATTTGCTGGGTGCATAGAATTTGCGTAAATACGGTGTTTAACAAAATTGACAAAAATTTGAGGCTAGCAATTATTATGGGTTGCTTGAGTTTTTTTGACCCCAAAAAAGTGACATTCTTTTGGTTTTCAAAACACACACCACTTTATTGTAACATTTTGATGTAAATGTCGCAACACGCATTTACTCGTTCTAAACTCTCTTTAATGTAACTCTTATAACAATTTTTAATGTAACGCTTTCTTTAATGTAACACTGATGTAAATGTCTGAACACACAATTGCACATTCAAATCTCTCTCACACACACCACTTTAGTGTACTTACAAGTTCAAACACACTTAGTCACACAAGCACACTGTCACATTTGTTTATTTCTGTGTGTGTGTGCGTGTGTGTGTTTGTAAAATTAAGTGTCTTTTGTTATTTAAAAAAACCCACGACTTCTTGTGTTCACAGGGAGTCAGACAAAACCATCTTCTCAAAGTGTTCCCACTCCAAAGGCTGAAAACACAAGCAGGTGAAAAAATAAAACAACATGTCTGTGACAAGAGCTTTTAGGTCTGATGCTTTCTGTTATTTTAGTGAAAGTTCGGCTGTAGAACCTGAGGCAGAACAAGACAAAGATGTGAAGAACGACTCCAAAGAGTCCGGCAGCGTAAGTCACTTCAGAACGTGCTTGTGTGTTTGTGGTGTGTGATGTTTTTACGGTGGAAGCCACTTTTTATAGTTTCATTCTTGTAATTTATACAGTTAAATGTGTTTAAACTGATGAATTTTTTCTACTAAACTGTCAACTTCATTAACAAACATTGAAAGTTTTTATTATTGTTATTACAATTAACAATTGGGTTTTATTATATGCAAAAACAATTAAATAGAATACGCACAATGCATGCAAACACTCTTATTTTTGGAATATGCATTTCTAAATATGTAATTACATTATAGTTACTATAATTATTTACTATATTTATGAAAATATCCTTTTTATTTGTAATATTAATGTATTTTTGTAATCCGTGAAAACTGTAGTAAAACTATAATTATTTTAAAAGCCACTTTTCTGATTTTTTTTTTATTAGAGAAATGCTTGACTGAATCTAGTTGGCTTTTAATATCTTTAAAACTCTATGCCTGCTAAATGTGTACATTTTCTGATTTGTATATTAAATGCACCATCTCATGATTATTTAGACTTGGTTATTGTTATTAATAATCCGTATAATTCTGAATAGAGAAATGCTTGACTGAATCCAGTTGCCTTTTAAAACCATAAAAAAAATCTATGGCTAATAAATGTGTACATTTTCTGATTTGTATATTAAATGTACCATCTCTATATATATTTCTCTCTATTATTTTGACTTCTACACACACGCACACACACACACTTTTATAGTATTGAAGTATATCAGTTTAGAAATCCAGATTGGGCTAACTCTGATCCGGAATCTGAAAAATGTGATGGGGATATTCTTACTGTAAACGAACTTGATAAGAAGTAGAGATGGTTTGAGCTAGAGGTGATTCTCTCGTGGCTTTGCGCTGGTTCTCCTGGTGATCATGGCGTGTTTGTTCTGCTGGCAGGAGTGTGCTCAGAAGGCGTTTGGTTCAGTAACGTGTGGCGTGTGTGGGATGCTTTACTCTCCTACCAGCCATGAGGACGAATCTCAACACCTCCTCTTCCACAACCAGTTCATCAGCGCTGTCAGATACGTGGTGAGTGAGTCAGTCGCCCATCTTTCTATTGGTTTAGACAGAACTGGTACTGGTTTTGTTCAGTAACAGCATTTTCACATAGCAACAGGCACTTATGACATCAAAGGCTCTGCCCTAAAACCCTCTGATTGGCCGACAAACCACAGACTAGTACAGATATGGATCAAATGCGATTCAGGAAATTACTATGAAATGTCAAAATTGAGAAATGGGTTTTGTTTGTCTTTAAGCCTACCATATTTTAAGTCGAGGGCTGAACTGGATAGACAGACAGAAAGTACGGTAGATACTGGCTACCGTACTATAGATGGATGGATGGATGGATGGATTGATAGATAGATAATTATATATTAATTTTAAGCCCTTCTCTAGCCCATCAGACTCAAATCCCTAATATATTTTAAATACATTTAAATTGTATTTAAATATTATGTTTATTAGAAACATGGTATTTGGTTGGTTTTCTATATTAATATTAATATTTATCCCATATTAAGTTTACCATTTGAAAACTCAATGATTGAGCAGAAAAATCTGGTTATTCCAGCTTATGGAATTATTTTGAAACTATTAAATCTAACTGAACTTAAAAAATCTTCAGAAAAAATAAAATGTCTCACCTGAAATAAGGTTTCTACTCTAAATTATTAATTATATGATTTATATTTATAATAGTGTTAAAATTTGGAGCCACTTTCTTCTATGATATGCCCAATGTTTTATGAAGTATAAAAGATAAGATAGACTTTAACCCACTTGGTGAAATTTTTGTGAGAAAGAAAGCCGTTATAACTAGGGATGTACCGAATTTTCGGCCACCGAAAATTTTCGGCCGAAAATGGCCAAAAAGTGCATTTTCGGTTTTCGGCCGAAACACTTTTTTTACCGAAATAAAACGGCCGAAAGTTGATGACGTAAGCAGCGACCGTGAGCTGCACGTGATTCTCTGAAACAACATGTCTGGTGTGTGGACCTATTTTAGCGTGT